>VUYV01000701.1:0-12515 GCA_008711295.1 Anarhynchus alexandrinus | reverse complement strand
GGGTGAACATAACTGATTTTTTTTTTTTTTTTGCATTTTTTGAATTAACATAGGTTTTATTTTTAGCCTTGATTCCGAGATCGATCCATAAGACGATTATAAATCATAAAGGGAGTGTATACAAGTATCCCAGCTAAGAAAAATTTTCCAAGTAACTTTCTAATTGCTGGCTACAAGTGCGGTTTTATTGCTGAAGATTTGTTGATTTCTGTGAGCTCAGCCAGATGACTGCTGATTCTGTTACTGATTGTTGTTTGAGGGTATTTTTTTTTTAAACAAAGGCCAAAGTTCATCCCAAATATTTGAATGCTGCATAATTGTATGCTTCTGTGTGAGAAGATATCTCTCTGTGTGTGTATTCATGCTTCTCTTGCGCGCAAACAAATGTATGCTTTCTTGGTTGTCAGAATGATTTAATATGCAGTAGCTAATACAAAGCAGCATCTGTTGCATGAAGAAGTGAAGCAAGTAGCTTAGAAATGTGGGTATTTGGAACTCCTAAAATTTTCTTCCAACAACTATAGTGTGTTTTTTTAAGAGGAAATATAAAGTCTCCTTATCTTTTTGGTGTTGAATGACTGTGGTTAAGATTTTGGCCAGTAATGCAAATAGACCTCTCAGCCTTTGTTAGAGTTACTCTGGCTTTGCTTAGTTGGACCAGAGATCAAAACATGTAGGGCTACCACCTGATACAAATGCCTTAAAACCTGTATTTTTAAATTCTTGGTAAGCAGTGTGCTTTCCACATAGCTAATACTCTATATAAACCACTTCCCTGATATACTTACCATTTCAAAAGAAGAAACTGACTTGAGCAGCCCTGCTGATGTAACCTGGGTATCGTGTCTAGCTGATGCTGACCCGTTAGGGAGCAGAGCGTGAGGCCTCTTGGTGGTACTTTTACTGGTAACAAGGTGGTTTAGATAAGGGAGGAAGGTTTTGATGTTTTATGATTCAAAGGGAGCAAAGAGATGGGTGGAATAGGATGCTTTAATTTAGAAAAATTATTTTAAAGCTTGAAAATAAGTAACAACACAAGCAGATGTCACAAGTCATAAATATTATCATGGCCAGAGATTGTCCTGGCTGTTCCTACTGTGCAGAAGTGAATGTCTGTTTCTCCTAGACCTTGCTCTGTTAAAGGAAATCTGTACAAATATTAAAACATTTCATGTTCACTTATGACACAGAGCCTGGATCCTGCAGATCTTAAACCTTGGTATGGGGGAAGTGTGTCCTCAAACCAGGACAGAAGTGTCAGCATATTTTGATGGTAGCTCCTTATGCCTTGGCACTAGTTTTTAAACACGACACTTCTTATGTAGTTTTGTTATTGTTTAGTATGTATATTACAGAGATCCAAATATCCAAATAAGTGTGGTTAAGTTAGTCTGTGCTGGACCCTCTGCAGGAGCATACTGAGAGGTTAATATCTATATGTCAGAGATTGGGGAATGGTGTGGAAGTGTGAAACAACTTGTCTAGGAATCAGTGGCAGAGCTGGAACTATAACCAGGCCTTGTGACTTTAGGAGCTGTGTCATCTCCTCTGGACTGCACTGTCCTGATGTATCTGTGAATCTGATTATTGTGCCGTTTGAAATTAGCGTTTGCAAGACAATTTTAGTATGGTTTTAGTTTGTTGGGTTTTTTTGTGGGTTTTGTTTTGTTGTTGGTTGTTTTTTTTTCAAATAATCCTACATATGTCATTTTACTATTTAGTCAAATAAGTATGTTGGGGGGAAAAAAGGGGGGAAAAAACATCATTAGGGATTAGATCATGTTGAGCATTGTCTGTAATGCATCAGTAGACTGAATTACAGTGGAGCTATGCCAGTGATGACTCTGGCCCAGCAGGAGTAGGGTAAGTCCAAAATTAGCTATTGTATCCATGAGACGAAGCAAGTTTCAGATGTAAAAGTGCTTGAGCTTTGCAGAAAGGTTGCTCATGGGAATAGGGGCTACACAGCAAATTCCTGTAGTGATCAGGTGGGATTGTTTTCAGAAAGAACAAGAAAAAAATTAATTTTTGTTGTAGGGCTAAGGAATTAGCATACCAAATTTATTCCTGCTGTCATTTTTATCTACTTGGAACTGGAAATATGCATACTACTTTCTCTCTCCTGACAGATTACTAAACAATGAATAGTTTATTTGCTTGTGTATTTGTTCAGCATGTATTACTTTTTAAGTGCTCCATTCGTAAGACGGACATTGACAGACACCTCAGGCCCCAGGTTTTTCTGTTGGAAGGAGCTGTGGCAGACAGCAAAAGGCTGGAGAGACCTTCAAGGATTTCAGCGTAATGCTCTGCTGGCAGGATTTTTCCTTCTTGTTTTTTTTTTTTCTGCTGGAGCAGGAAGTAATTTCCACCTGAAAAACTTACCAGTCTCAGACCATCTGATTGTTCCTTGTGCCACAGTTACTGGTGCTTGACAGAATGGCTTGTTTAGAGGACCTGCCTCCCTCCCTCATCTGGTGCACTGCTGCTGAAGCCCATCCTTCTCCAGGAGGGAGCTGCCTTTAAACTTCTATGCACTAAGATAGTGGGCTTTGGTGTCAGGAGCTGACCTAGTGAGTTGTAGCAAGCTGGGTCTGCATGACAGTAAGACATTTCTGCATACTGTATTGGATGATAAAGTTGAAAACACACATTCTTTCGCCCATTAAAATATACCCTTTGTAGTAGTTGCACTGACATTGAAAGCCTAGCTTTCAGGATGAGCATTTTTATCACTTTTCAGACAAGCTTGAGGATAGCGTGCCATAAGCACGTACCCCAGCACAGCCAGGCATTGGAGTTGCAGCCTTTCTAATTTGCTCTGTGAACAAGCTTAGGTCTACTCCAGCTGATATCAGATTTTTTTAATTTTTGATAGCTCTATTTGCTTCTGAGACCAAAGTACGGTCAGCGTGGAATCTGATGGCAGCAAAGTCTACAGCTGACATTATCATGTACCAGCAGAACCCTCTGGACTTCATGGCTCTTTTTCCAGGGATGAGTTTCTAATACTATTCCTGATCTGAAGAGAGGCCATAGTGTGCACCTGACAAACCGTCAGGATTTTGCCCTAGAAATAAAGTGCATTAGGCTCTACTGTGATGAGTTTTTAACTCTCAACCTCTGTAGGAGTCTGAACTGCAGAAGCCAGGAACATGTGATGAATGCTTAGTGATTTCTAAACGCTGTGCAGTATATATAGTCTTGCTGATATGGGGTGAGATAGTAAATGCTTTGTTTCAAGAGCTTTAGTGGTACTACACATATTAAGACATAAATCTCATGACATTTTGTAATATATTTTCATATGCATATTTTTCTTTTGAACCTATTACTGTATTTATTGTTTTTTTGTATCACCAGTGGTTTTAGGGGAGCCAGGATTCTTGTATGTAAGGAACACCTTTTAAGTGGTGGGGTTTTTTTTAATTTAGAAAATAGTTTTCAAGAGAGGTGGGTGTTATTTATTGTGGAACTCATCTGATAAGGATAGAATGTACTAACTGGAATTGAAGCATGGTACACTTGCTTTTTGAAAGCAGCTGAACAAGGTGTTCCTTAAAGGATTTGCATTTTGGTGGGGAAAACCAAGGATAATATGTAAGTGATTTTAGGAACATCTTGGGTGAGTATACCTTCTGTTGTGTTGGTAGTTGATCACACAATATTTACAAGAATTGACCATGTTCTTAGGATTGCCTTGACACCAGGAAAATATGAAAACTGTAAATATAGTCAGTAGCAGAGGCTGTCTGCAAGACTGTGAACTATGTTCTTCTTTTGAGATTGGTGGCCGTCTGGTTTCAGTAATAAGCAAAGGGCCAGTCATAGTTCTGTGTGTCCACGAACAAATTTGTATATTTTTTTTTCCCCTGCCAATTTTAAACTACCTTGTTTTTAATTTGGCCTGTCCCTGTATGTGAGGGGCTTTAATACTGCGTAGACTTGTTCAAGAGTGTCTGCACTTCAGAGTAGGTCGGCGTAACGGTGGGGCAGTGGAGATGATTACAGTACAGTCCCTGTGTGCAAACGCAGTCTGGCTGCCATTAGAATTTCTACTTCCCTGTTGCCGGTAATTTTACAGCTACAAAGCTGCATGCACTAACCGATGTACTGACCTGGCATTATGGGCAGGTTTTTACAGCCCTGTCCTAACCTTTTTGCTGCCACAGCTGTGCTGCTGGCAGTACCCATGTGAGCTAGTTTAGCTGTGGCAGTGATAGCTGCAGGGTAGACACCGCTTTACAAATCTGTTTGTAACGAGCTTTTGTGGCATTCGTGTGACTTTGCAGATCAGATCTAAAGGTGAGAATACAGTAAATAAGTGTACATAGGCCTTTAGTCAGGTGTACTTTCTGCCTCCAGTCCCACTTGTCCATCAGTACCTTTCTCAACTTCTTCCTTGTCGTCTCCCGAAAGGTCAAACCCCCCTCTCCCGGGCACAGAGGTTTCTGCTCCCCACAGCCCCTCCAACTTCTTCTCCCCACCCTTGCCTCAGAGTCACTGCCCCTTATATAAGCCTGGTTGACTTCTGGTCCATGCTATGCCATTTAAAAAAAACAAATGCTACTATTAAGCTAAAGCAAGTGTTGATACAACCAGTTAGGGAGCGACTACGCGTTCAGTTATATTGGCAGAGATGAAGGAACTAGGGAAAGGAGGGAAGTCAGGGGAGAAAGGATTGTCTGTCCAGCATCACAGCCCCTTCCCTCGAAGTAGCGACTGCTGGAATAGCATGTCAGACCCAGCCCTTGGTAAGATGTCTTCTCAAATTTTTTAATCTGTGTCAGCAGCCAATACAATTTGAAACCTTTTGTCATTTTTTTTTCTTTTTCCTGAGATGTGCAGGCCGTCTAACATTTTTGCATTAAAACCGGTGGTAAAACTCCTCTTGACTTGAAAGACAACGCAGCAATGTCTATATAGAACATTGATGGGCTAAGGGGAAAATTGTATTTTACCATTTGTTGAGATGTTTTCAAATATTCCTATCTCTGCCTTTTTTTCACCTCCCCTTTCTCAAGAGACTAAAATATTTAAAATAGCTTCTGAAAGGACTCATAAGATTCTCATTATATTGTGTAGTAAGTGTTGAATCTTTGTGAAATAAAATGTTTAAAATGGTTGCTTAACTTCTATAGTATTAGGAAAAGACCCTGAACATTGCAGTCATTTAAATATAATGAGAAATAAATGCAAAAAATTGATGAAATCAAGAAATACACACTGTATGGGATTATCACATCAGGGATCCAATTAAAATGAGTTCTTCTAATAAATATTGGTTTAATAATGTAAACTTGCGATCGCTATATTATTGCAACAAAAATAAAATTAACAAGATTTAATGGACTGAGCAGCCATTAATTTTCACTTGTTAATTTATTAGGAGCTTCTAATGCTGTTAGATGCACAATAATGCCATTATCTTGCATGAACTACTTTATTAAATAAATAGGGCCAAACGGTGCTTGAATTAAATTGAAATCAGATTTTATTCCCAAATCATCTTTTTCTGTTTGTTTTTTTTTTATTATTATTATTATTTCTAGCTTTCCTGTATTCAGTGCAATTAAATTTTCAGGGATGGGATGCAGCACTCTCTTCCAGTAAGGCTTATGAATAGTCCTAATTAACTTTTGTCCTTGTCTGCCTTGATGTGCTGTGTAAAACGCTTTTTCCAGTCCAAAGCTGATTGTGTTGATTGGCAGTGAAGGGAGCAGGCAGGAGCGAGGGGAATAAAGACAGGGCAGAGGTTCTTGTCCAGACACTCCAGTTCTAGTAGGCTGACTCCACCAAGCTTAGCAAATGTTTGCTAATTACATTTTGTTACATGGGACTTGAGTCCAAACATAAAGACAAGGAAGTTGTTAATAATTGGGCTCTTGCACTTGTCACTGGTAGCACAACTTTCTGTGTAACTGAAGAGACAATAATGTGTCAATTGTTGCAGTTAATACTGCTTTTAAAGACGTTTTGAAGCCTTTTAGACCTGATCCTCATTTGCTCACACATCCTTTTACCATCCCTGTCAGAATGGTGGGACTTGCCCTTAGGCAAGCAGGAGAGTTTGATTGCTACTGGTACTGTGGCTCTGTGGAAACAGAATAAAAAGCCAGAGCTCGCTCTTTCTGTATTAAAGGCTTGGTCTTTCAGAAGCATAGGTCACAAATGTGAGCAGGAATAAACTACTTGTGCGTAGTAATAGGAGCCCTATTAAAAAAAAAAAAAAAAAGGTAAGAAATAATAACGCCCTGCTTTTTAGAGGATCACCCAGGAATTGTGTGGGTTCCAGAACAGGAAATCTTCATTGTCAGCTGAGAAGCCCGTTAAACCTAAGCTGCTACTCTGTTTTGGGTGTCCAAATTTACTCATTTAGCGACAAGATGGGTTTCTCTATCCTACGTGGCTGTGTGTGGTGCAGACAGACTTTAGGCTGTTCAAAATGAGTAGGTCAGGATGTCGGTGGGATTGTGTGCCCCAGCAATTGCTCCAGGTATTGAACCATCATTCCTTTATCTACAGTGGAGAATCTCCGTGTGAACAATCAATACTCAGCGTGGGCAATGATTGCTGATACTGGCCTGGCTTACATCAGGAACACACTTCTGAAGTAGCAGATGTCAGTGGGTAGAAGCAGCACCGGTGAAAGGACACGGGGAAACACAGGGAGAAAATGGTAGTTATTCCTTGCGAGTTTGATACTTCAACCTGCTTATGTTCAGAATCGTGCTATTCCATGAGGAGTCAATTTGATTGCATTTTTAAAGTATTAGGAGCATGTGGAAGACACAACAAAATTATAAATCTTATTGGTGAGCCTCATGAAAGAACAGACTTAAAAATCCAGTAAAACCTACCTGGTAGAAATGTAACCTGTGTACCTCTAGGAAAGGTGAATAGGTGATCTTGATAGCTTTTATTTGTCGCTCGAAATACCTTTACAGCTCACTTGCTGTTCAGCGCTGAGGTTATGAGGGCAAAGAAGTTGCACGTTTCAGGTAGTTGTGTGACTGGGGTCTGTGTGTGCCTACCTTGTCCTAGGGCACCTGCACACTCACCACAGATGGGCTGTGTGCCTGACCCTGTGAACGGGAGCATCTGCTTTTTGATCTCCGGAGGAATGTGCATCAGTTTACAAAAGATGAGGTCTGTGAATCCTGGAGAGAAGACTACATGGGACGAGGTGTCAGGAGAGTCTATCTGCCTGGGGTCCTCAGGAAGGAGAGCCTCAAGGACAAGATATTAGGTGGACCATCCTTAGCTCACTTCATAATTAGTAGTTATCTAATCTGAAAATTTCATTAAACTTTTGCTTACAAATTGTGTCATAGGAGAGGTCGGAGATTATCTTTGAATTGGTGATGTTCATTAACCATAACACAATCTTTGTAAAAAAGGAAGTCAAAAAAGAAATTTCCTCCTTTGTGGTGAAGTTGCAGCCAGCAATGGTTGAATGATGAATGCTGATACTGCCTCTCCTTTTTCACAGTAAAAGAGGAAAAACTGTCCTTCCTGTTCTAGTAGCTTGAACGTGAAAAGAGAAATTCACTTACTCTTCACAGACGTTGAAGTTCACAAAAACATTGGGCTTAGTAGAAGGCTTCTGTGGAACATGAGAATGCCTCTGGTTTTGTGTTGAATGTGCAACTGTTGTTGCTTTATCTACTTAACAGCTAGAGAACACTTTTTTCCCAAAATTTCCTTTCCCTCCGTAACTGGATTTTAAGTGTCGCTGTGTGGGAAGACCCAACTACAGGCACCTTTAATTTTATTATACTCGGGAAGACCAGATGTGGGTTTTTTTCATGAGATACAAAGTCTGTGGTTTCCATACATGTGGAACTGTACAGAAAGGTCCTTTTCTTATTGTTTGTTGAACAAATTGTTGTTCCCCTTGAGTTAGACACATAGCCAATGTGTAGCAGTATCTGAAAAATTATATCAGTGTTTAAAAAGCACTCTTTGCCTAAAAGAATGGCTAATAAGCAGCTGGAGTCTGAGTCTTTTCCCACTTGTTTTGCATTTGTGTAATTACACGGATTTCAGTAAATTTACTTCTGATTTACGTGCGAGTGAAAGGAGAGTCAGGCCAACACAAGAAAGCGGAGAACTGAAAACGGAGGATAGAGGTGTTTGTAGGTTGAATATTATCCATTTTTCTCTTTTTAATACAGGGTTTGGGGGCTCCTGTGGGTTGTTCTTTGCAGGACTTGAAGCCTGCCCAGCAGAGCCTGCGAGACCAGAGGGCTCCAGTCCCATCAAGACTGGACTTCCAGTCCAGGGCTGACAAGCCTGGCAGGAAGCCGGGCAGGATTTAGCTGGAAGTTTGTTGAAAATGATACTTCTCTGCAATGCATTTCATTTTCGGAGGACTTCTCGCTCATGTTTCATTGAGGGTTTTCTGATGGGCACCAGCGTGGCTTGGCAGAGATCCCTCCACATTTTGTAGCTGAGATACCACTGGCAGTAGGTTTGGCATTGGCAGTGGCTCCTGATCCTGTGCCTGTGCAGAAGGCGGCATTTGGCTGTTCTCACTGTGGTGTGTTGGGTTTTTTTTTTCCTATTTTTTTTTTTAAACCAGCTTGCATACCAATGGTGAAGCCCTTATAATGTGCTTCTCCCTGAGCCCCCTTCCCACCTCCCCTGTTACACAGCTATACAAATACAGGAAGGAGTAGGGTTTCCTCTTGCATGGCCTAGATAAAGCCCACCCACAATTATAGGCCTTGAACTCAGAAGAGCACAAGGTCTGATAATAACATCTATCCATTCTTTCTTCCCCCACGGTCAGCAGCCTGTTGGAGGAAAGGTCTAGAATAGTTATTGATGTTGGCCTGGAACCTTCAAGGAAAACTCCGGTGAACTCTAGAGACCCCAGATTAATTACCTTGTAATTCACAGGCTTGGAATGATGAAAGTTGCATATTATTTGCCTAATCTTTCTCCATATCTGCTTCTTGGGCCTAAATTTACCTGGCTTACTGAATATAAGCTTCACTGTAAGTTGAAACTATCTTTTTTGGCCTGTTTAATGTGACTGTTTTCTTTTCAAAATTTTGTGGCTTTGATGGTGGTTTTTTGTTGCTGTTTTTTTCTTTTTTTTTATGGCCAGTGGAGTTTTTGCAGAAGACAGAATGGTGGAAAGTGAAAACCAGCTGATTTGAAACGATTGCATTAGAAACAAGCTTTACAAAATAACTAAATTATTTTTTTTTTTAAAGTAGGTAATCACTGTCTGATTATCAAAGCTAATACTACCTTATAGCTGATTTCTGCCACCAATAAAAGTCTGCTAGCAGTTTGCAAACTGTTTTGAGCTTTGCTCTGAATTAGATGCCATAAATAACTTTTGTGTAGGTAGACAGCTGATCATTGAAGCTTTTTCCCAAATCTGGTTTTGCTTGTTTGGTAGAACTATAGGGTGAAAGTTCATGTGTAGAGTTGCAATTGCATATGTGTTTTTCCCAGTCATAACTGAATTAAGATAGGTTTTCACTTGTGGATTACTGCATAATGAATGTACACTGTGGTTAGGGAAGACTGAAAACATCAGGTTTTGTTCCATACCACTATGCAACATTGAGCAAAATGCTTAACCTGCTCGTACCTTACTCTTATCTACCTAGCAAATACAGTGCTTGCCTCACAAGGATGCCAGAGAATTTAATAACAGTTGTGAAAATCTCTTAAAATCTCGAGAGGTAGACTCTGTTGCAAACCCCAGTACCTTGCTGCTTTAAAAAGCTTTCTGTTGCTGTTCAGCATCTCATTAAAACTGCTTTCTTAGTACGAATTTTTGTTGGAAACTTTCTTTGAAAATATGTAGGTGCCACGTCAGTGAGAATATTAGAATTCCGTAGATGTTTAGTGGTAAACCTTAACTGGGTTTGCATAATATTTATCTATTCATCTCTGTGCTGGTGCCTCCTGTACCCATGGAATATTTTGACTGGTAGGTGCACGTCATAGCGCAGTGGTCTGCTACTGAGCTTAAGTTTGAAGCCTGTTAGCACAAGTCCAGGGGAAACACTATACATGTAGCCTCATGTTTTCATTTAAGTAGTATTATATAACTGTGTGTAAATTTAATGCCATCCAAATACAAAATGTTAAATGAAATAAATGTGTGTCTGTCAAGCGATGGTGCTGTTGCTAGTGGACTTTTATGACCATGACCCACAGCAACACAAGTTGGAAAAACTAAGCATTTCTATACTTATAGCTGTGTCTCTTACTGAACATTTTGGCAGCCACTGAGAGTGCTGGGCAGTCACGTCTATTTGCTTTGAAACTCCTTTGCATCTGAAGACTTCTGGTGAATTGTTCCGAAAGAGATGACTGAAAACTAATAGCTGGCCATCTGGCTGGAAACAACATTATTAATTAAGCTTTCTCTTTTAAATCATTTACAAGTTTGAAATAAATGCTCTTTTGAAAGGCATTGAAGCAAGTTGAATTTGAATTCTTGCTGTGGGAAACAGTGTGTTTAATGTATCTCCTCACTAAAATTAAGGATTGAGAAGTAATGCTTGAGATCATGGTTACTTAGATTTCCTAAGAGCAAAACAACCTCCAGATTAGTCCTTGTGTGTTTTAAATTGTTACTTTCTTTGAAGGACAACTGTCAGCTGCTCCTATTTAAAAACAAAACAAAAAAATCTTTACAATATTCATTGAGTCCTTTTAAAGACCTTTTCATTATGGCCATTCCACAACTTGTTGAAGGACCCATGTGCTATTGAAGGGGGAACGTTTGTGACCTCTCATTTTGTACCATAGATCTTAAAGTCCTTTATAGCAGAAGGATTTTTACCTTCTTTTACCCCGTTTTGCTGATGGGAAGCGTGAGCTTGGGTGACTTACCTGAGGTTCACGTGGGGCAGAGGCAAAGCAACATTTTGGGTACAGACATCCTAAGGCCCATTACAGTGTTCCATATACAAGACAGAAGTGACGTTAGTCTTGAGAGTGCGTCTTCCCACGCTCTGGATGGAGAACAGGAGGCAGTTTTAAAGCTGCTCTTTTTGCATTATACCAATAATTCATAACATATTCATAATGTAGCATTGATAATTATGTTAATAAAACTACTTTTCAGTTAAATACAGGAAGAGGTCTCTAGCATTTTAGAATCATAGAATGGTTTGGATTGGAAGGGACCTTCAAGCATCATCTAGTCCAGCTCCCTGCCATGGTCAGGGACATCTTTCGCTAGATCAGGTTACTCAAAGCTCTGTCTGACCTGACTTTGGACACTTCCAGTGATGGGGCATTCACAACTTCTCTGGGCAACCTACACGCAGAGAAAGTATGCGAGTGCTGAGGATACACCTCCTTGGATACTCGAGAGATGGTTTGTGATGCATGCGTATTTTCCAGACTCAGGATGGGTATAGCTCCCTGTTGTCTTGATTTTTCAGTACCTTAAGCGTGCCTAGCAATTCGTATTGATATGCTTGAGGGCCAGAAGAACAAGCTTTAATTAAAACCTATCTGTAAGTATTGCAGTTCCTGATGATTGTGCTTGGAGACTGTGTGTCTTAGGATATTGGAAGAACTGTATAGCCATTTAGATACATGGAATGGTGTACAGTCATGAAGGGAGAACCCTTAAATGGCGTTCTGGGTTAAAAGAATAGTTCCATGTAAACATCCCCTCAGTTTCCTCCCTTTAGTTCACCATTTTTTGCTAATGGTGTCTGTGCTATAGAATATTGGTGTGCAAGACACATGAACCCATATAATCAAGTAAAGGCCTTGGAAGTTATGGCTTGAAATCGAGTTTTGTAAGTCATTGCTTTGCATGCCAGGCTCTACTGGTTTGAAAGCCCTGTTGAGATAGCTGCTTCTAAACAGGAATAAAAATAGACATTTGAGTGTTCTGATTTTAGAAAAAAAAAAAGCAGCATTTATTGGATTATGATTGGCTGATGACTTTGAAGCTGGAGACAGTTTTATGTTACAGAGCTTCTCACTCTGCTTATTCTCTCAGTTCCTGTTCTCCCCCCCCTCCCNCCCCCCCCCCCTTTTTTTTTTTTTCTCTTTTCTTGCTTTCTATTTTTAGGATGGCATTTCAGTGTTTCTGCTGTACTGGCAGGCCGGCTATTCCAGAAGAAAAAGAAAGAAGAAAGGTGGGAGGTAGAGCTAATGAGCACTAACAGTCTGTTATTAATTTAGCTTTTGAGCGCTTACATTCAAAGTTTATATGTTTCCAATTTATCTGGTAGTCCATGAAAGATCTGCTTGCAGTTGAAGCCATTGATTACATGAATTTTGACAGTCTTTGTGTACTTCAGTAGAAGAGAGGAAAAGTAGGAAGTTTAGGACTGGAGAGAGGCCATTAGAAGTTTTAGGACAATTCTTTGTGCATTTTATATATTTGTACATGTGTATATATATATGTTATTTTTTAAATATGTTTATATAAATAAATAAAAACTTGTGCCCAGTAGAATTAGCTTCAAGTAGAAACTGATGTTTTAATTAGACATTCTATGGAGGAGAAAAAAAAA
>VUYV01000700.1:88303-200337 GCA_008711295.1 Anarhynchus alexandrinus | reverse complement strand
AGTGCTGTTTTGGGGATTCTTGCAGTTAGAGGGATGCAGTACCTTCCCAAAAATATAGCTGTCCACAAAAGCAGATAAGCAAAAGCTACGCACAATCACTGCTATTTTGATGCAGAAGAATATATTTTGCATTCTTATAACAGCATCTATGAGGTTTTAGGCTCACAGATACAGCTATGATAAAGTATTGACAGCAAATTATGTTACTGTCATCTAAGCCCCTATCTCAGCTTTCCATGCTTAGATGTTCTGGTTTTACTGTTGAGAAAGTTGTTTAGTTGAAAGCAAATGGTTTCTTTGATAACATATTACAGCATTTATTGTAAAATGCACCAGAAACATGTCCTCTCATCTCCTTTTTGATTACTATGTTAAGGGTCTCTTCTGCACCTTACATCCCTACCTCTCTTTGGGAGAAGGTTTCCATGACATGCTGCCAAAGAGGAAGGTTCTAACATGAAGCAACAGAAAAATGAAGTGGGGAATACACATCAGAAATATCGAGATCAAATAGCCATAAACATTTGGAATAAAGCCAGAAACTGCCAGACTCACAAAACTTTGTAAAACTCCGGTTATATTTGTTGGAGGCAAATGCTGCTTCATGTGCTGCTAACTCATGATAAATTCCTGCTACAAGCTGCTACAGGGCAGGAACTAAATGAGGTAGTCATTGGGACTGCCATGACAAAGAGGCACAACGGCTGCATGGGTTGGCCCCCTACAGATAGTGCTATAAAGCTAAATCCTCTTATTTTAGACTGGGGTAGTGCTAGTAAGCTCAGCCTTGTTGAGAATTTTTTGCATTCTCTGCAAATACCTATGTAAAGTAACCCATTAAATTTAACAAGCACTTTGCCTGAGTAAGGACTGCATTGTTCAGGCACTGTAAATTAGTCACTCTTCCTAAGAAAACAATCAGAATAATATACTGTGGCAACTTCTTCTTTACAAAGATTATCCACAAATACCTGCTTTCATAATGAGAGGCTGACAGTGGTATCTCTGGGCTATGGCTCTGGCATCACAGGTGATCTATGCCGCAGAGTAGGAACAACTGTTCCACAAAGCCTCACTGTGCTGCTGGCGGCTGAAGCGGTGACGGGAGAGTGGTGAGTGCTGGACTCTGCTCCCTGCTCTAGGAATTGCTCCTGTTGTGGAAAACCAGAAAAAAAAAGTGGGATATGCTGCCAAGGACAGTAGTTGAGTAAGACCGCGCTAGACAACTGTTGGACAAAGTCAGGGAATAGCCCACTTAGAGTTGCTTCTGTGCATCAGGGTCTTACCTACCTTTAACCCCAGTGATTCTGACTGTGTTTTATTGTTACTCGGAGTTTATCAGCAGCAGTGTAGCCAGCCCCCAGACCTGCAAAGGCACCCAAACAGCCTGGAACTACAGACAGCTGGCCAGCAGCCAGAACTCCTACCCAAAGTGAGGTGGCAGTGCAAACAAGCACTGAGAAAGCACCTGCCTGCACTTGGCGAGAACAAGAATTATGTAAATCTCCTGTTGGAGCAAGATCATGTTCCCCTTGCCTCTGGACAAGGCACGATCAGCATGGCTCTACTCAACAAAGAAATGAAAATACATCCCACTTTTCTTACTTGGTCTGTCTAGGGAAAAAAGATTGACTTCTTTTTTTTTACCTAATTAAAAAGTTTGACAACTGTAAAATTATTATTATATATTTTCTGGGAACTTTCTTATTTTTATATAGTCATCTGGCAAAAAAGAAGTAAACAAACAACCAGTTCAAATTAGCAGTAGTACACACTCCCAACTTGAGACAACATTTGGTGTAGTGAGCAAAATCTTTGCAAAAAAACCAAGTCGTGTAATGGGGTACACTCAGCATATACTGTATCATGTTGTGGGCACGTATAATATGCCATCAGGTATTGAGTCTATGGCAAAGACAGAAATGAGGGAAGGATGGCACTGGGAACCTCATCGGTAAGCAGGATCCCCATGAGGACTGGTAAGTGATCTCATTTCCACATTTTATAACACGTGCATGATCACCACCGCAGCCATCCTCTTTTTCCAAACCACAGTATAAGCAAAAACGTCCTCAAACTCAGAGTACCATGGTGGTAACCCAGTCAAGGAACACTGGAAATACAACTGTTTTTTGATCTTCTGCTGTTTAATCAGGTAGGTCTCCTTAGCGGCATCCTAGTAAAGTCTTTGTGCTGGGGAAGTGTGGGAACACTGTGAGACACAGGCTGTGTCTGTGAGGCAGAGACAGTCTCAGGCAAAAGACAAACATTTGCCTGCATTTACTATTCAGATATCCAACCTGAGAATTGTGCTAGATCCTCAGCTGCAGAACACTGATGTATAGTTACAGCACGTAGGCATCAGTTTTAATTTTTTTCTACTATCTCTCTCTGCCTGGCCAAGCTATTGAGCGCTTTAATTTACAGACCCTCCACATGATAACTCTGTGGTTATGTGGAGAGAGGGATTGCTGCTCTGGGTAGTTATATAGGACACCAGTCCAGCAACACAAGATGGGGCAGTGAGCAAAGAGGTATTTCTTCAACGTGGCATTCAGGTACATTCTCCACTGACTGCGCTCCATGAAGTTGAGGTTTTCTTGACCCTAAATTCCTATTTCTAGAACCTGCCTTTTATTTCCAGGGCTGTAGGACACCCTTCCCAGTGCAGTGCCATCCTGCCAGCAGGAGCAGCGCTGAAGTCACATCCTGGCTTGATTTGAGGATAGGCTGGTAGGAAAAGCAGTTTCCACAGTCCCTGGAGCAGACAATCCACTGAGGAAGCAATGCAGGCACCCCCAGCAAAAGCAGCAGCTCCTGGGAAGCCACAACAGCAGGCACAGCAAAGCCCCAGCCTGCCCTACTCCCTACAAAATCTGAGAAGGAATGGACTTTCTTAGAAACATCTTCTGAACAACCCAAGAAAAACATGGGGAAGCCACCTTCCTGCTACAGACACCTGCAAAGAGCACACCTCCCTCGTACACTGACAGATCTTTAAACGAGGCCTAATGTTAAAATTCACTTGTCAAAGTTTTTATAAAAAAGCTGTAATTTAAAAAATGACTGTTTGGCACTGTGCACGGTGCTAGTTTTTCCTCTGCACACACAAATCAAAGAGAGCATTTCCCATGGCTGTGGCCAGCAGTTAACCCGTCATGCCTCACACCCCACTGTAACCCACTCAGGGGCTACAGCTGGGGCCTTCCCAAAAAGCCCCTTCATCACAAAACACTGGGAAAAACAAAAAATCTTGTGGCCAGCACCATGTGCCTGCTGTGATTTTATTCATAGAATCATAGAATTCCAGGTTGGAAGGGACCTCAAGGATCATCTGGACCAATCTTTCTTGGCAAAAGCTTGGTCTAGACAAGATGGCCCAGCACCCTGTCAAGAAGAATCTTAAAAGTGTCCAATGTTGGGGAATCTAACACTTCCCTGGAGAGATTATTCCAATGGCTGATTGTTCTCATTGTGAAAAATTTTCCTCTTGTGTCCAACTGGAATCTCCCCAGGAGTAGCTTGTACCCATTACCCCTCGCCTTTTCCATGTGACTCCTTCTAAAAAGGGAGTCTCCCTCGTCTTTGTAGCCACCCTTTAAATACTGGACCATATGGTAAAGTCCTCCCTAAGCCTTCTTTTCTCAAGGCTGAACAAACCCAATTCTCTCAGCCTTTCCTCATATGGCAGCCTTCCCAGTCCTTTGATGACTTCTTTGGTCCTTCTCTGGACTCTCTCCAGCCTGTCCGTGTCTTTTTTGTATAGTGGGGGCCAAAACTGAACACAATATTCCACACAATGTGGCCTGACAAGCGCTGACTAGCGTGGGATAATAACTTCTTTATCTCTGCTGGTGGTGCAACCCAGCATCCTGTTGGCTTGCTTTGCCAGCAGCAACACTGTTCACTCACATTGAGCTTCTTGTCCACCAGGACCCCCAGGTCCCTTTCCACAGAGCTGCTCCCCAACCAGGCAGATCCTGTTGTTAAAGCTCAGGCGCAGGAGAAGAACAAAGCACAAGCAGACCCCCCACCCGCTCAGCCGACTAAATCCCCCTCAGACCCCCTTCCCTTCAGGGGTAACCGGAAACCTGCCGTAGCCTCCCTGAGGCGAGCCACCGCCCAACGGCCGCCCCCAACGGCCGCCAACCGCCCCTCAGAAGCCCCGCCCCTGGCAACGCCCCGCCACGCGCGCGCAGCTCCCTCCCTCCCTCCCTCTCAGGGGCCGCCCCCGCCCGCCATGCTCCGGTCCGCGGTAGGGGGGGCAGCCGGCAGCGGGTAGAGGCGGCGGTGGCAGCGGCAGCGGTAGTGGCCGGCCATGTCGGCAGACGGTGAAGAAGATCTGCCGGCCTTCGTGGCCCTGCACGGGGCCGCGCTCCGCGCCTCGGGGGTCCCGGCGCGCTACTGGGAGAGCCTGTGCCGCAAGCTGCGTGGAGAGGTGGGTGGCCGGGGGTGGGGAACGGCGCTGAGGGAAGCCCCTTCGGCGGGAAACGCCGCGCGGGGGCGGGGCCCCGCCGGGGGTTTCCCCCCCGCCCCCGCGCGGCGTTTCCCGCCGAAGGGGCTTCATCCCTCAGTGAGGAGACAGTGGCGGAGCGTGGGGTCCCATCTCCTCCCTTCGTCAGCTGGGTGTGAAGCAAGTTTTTAACCCCCGCGATGGTGGTGGTGGTGGGGAGCGGGTACCCCTTTCCCAGCCGGGGTTGGAGGAGAGAACCCAGAGGTTGCCCAGCAGGGGAGGGTGGGAAAAGCTCCGCGCCGGTTGTGTTAGCGGAGCTGCAGTTGTGAAAGAGATCGGGTGCGTTGTGCCTATCTGATTCCGTCTTATTGTTCCATGTCAGCGTAAAGCTTGAAAGCGTTTTGGGCATCCTGGTAACTGGAGATCCGATATTGGAGAGGGTTGACGAATGTGCCCTAACGCCTTCAGCTCTGAAAGCACCAGTGGTAGTATTAAAGTCAGGATGTTGTCATGTGTTAATGTATTGTGGTTTGAGTTGGCTTTTACCTCATCATTTTTATTTGTTTTTCTTTTTCCCCATTCTCTTCATTTCCACAGTGGTCTACCCTGTTCTCAGCAGAGCTAACTCAATCAGCTTGTCTTGCATATGCACAAGTTACTTGTCTCAGGCTGTTTTCTGGAGTGTTTTCGACCAGTTGGTTTGTTCGTTTATTCTTGATCTAAGTAAAAGCTGATCAGCTCTTTCAGAGAACAGGGATGGTGGTGGAAGAATGTTCTGGCAATGGTTAAAATAATAACAGTGCGGGAACCACTTTGTAGAGCATCTCAGAGTAGTGGTGCTGTCTGACTTTATCAGGCCAAATTTGGGGCACGTTGTAAGCCTTTGTAAAATCGCCACTCATGGATGCAATGACATACATTTGGGAACATTGTTGTCTTGAGTTTCCTTACTGTAGTCCTGCCCAGGCATCATACAGGCCATCCTTCTGCAGGGGTTGGGTGTGTTTCAGCTGAAGCTGACACCAGAAGGTGTTTCTGGACCTGACCCTGAACTAAAGGGAGTGTGGGGGCACAGGCCCATTCCAGGATGGAGAGTCCTTTTTCCTTTGTGTTTTTAACAATCATCCACTTGCTTCCTGGAGCTGTGTGATAAGAAAGGGGGGAGAAATCAAGTCAAGAAAAGGAGTCATTTTGGACAAAGAGCTTGTAAGGACACAAGTTGAATTTAGAATATTTTTTTTTTTTTGGATATATGTAGCCAGCCTCAGTGGTGAGGAAAGCTGTCTTGGATTTGTTGGGGTGAAGGAACCAGGAACTGAGGCAGGAAAGAGACAGAACCTGAAACTAGTTGTTTCAACTAGACTTGAGAGCGCTCCAGGGAGTCTGGAGGAGTCAACCTGGAGAAGGAAATAAGAATGAGGTGAATTTTCAGTTCTGGGGAAAGAGAGGTCTGATGGGAACCTCCAGGTATCGGGAGAAAAGGGAACTAGCCGTGCGGTACAGGAGGGCATGATAAGCAGTGGAGAAACAGATGAGATGGGATGAGAAGTTTGAACAGGAAGTGTGGGACAGTGGGCAAGGAGGGAGGACTGTAGTTTAACACCCGTGTACAAGTAAACTAATTTGTAATTACTTGATATGGGGAAGAGAAGGGTTCAACTTCAAAGTTGTGACCGGATGGAAGCATAGCAACTCATGATATAATCTAAGTGTTTAGAGCACAGGGTCTGAGTGTGTTTCTACTGCTTTCTAAATGTTGTGTGTCTGGCACTGCTAATAACAGGAATACATGTGTATTACAGAGAAAATAAATCTATGTTAACTCAAGCATATGCCTGGTCACAAACTGCCTGTGACATTATACCTGTCTCAGCAAGCATATGTGCAAGTGACTTGAAGCATGGAATATTTAATGCTCTGCTTAAATGAGAAGGGATTGGAACAGGATGAAATAGAAGGCAGTATAAAGCTGGTAAAGAAACCTGAAGTTGCAAACTGTTGCATTGCCATATGCTAGTATTAGAAAGCTGGAGGTAGCTGGCAAACTGTGGAATTGTCCTGTGACACAGGCTGAAGACTGCTGTCCTGTGGCTGAAATCCTTGCATGTTACCAACTTTGTTGGAGGGGCGTGAAATTTAGAAGGTGTGACAGTAGAGTGAGAGGAGACCCGTCGTCCTGATCTTTTTACAGAGGCTAGGATGGCGAAAGGCAGGATGAAGAAAGCATATGCCCTAAGGTGGTAGGCTGCTCCATTTCATTTTGTGTGCAGTGGTGGTTGAACATGCTCTTTTGTACTAAGTGTTCCAGTGTGTGCGGAGAGCAAGATTTAATGATTTCACTGTGCTTAAGAGGATAAATTAGGCTGCTGATGGTGTTTATCTCTACTGTTGCAGCTTCTGGGTTTTATCCAGAAGAAGGGCAAAAGGATATGGAGAAGACTGGGATGTCCAGGGAAAATAACTGTGAGGAGTGCTGTGGACTGGGATGAGCTCTTGAGGAGGTAGAGACAGCTGGATTACCTTACTTAGAACTGGACCATGTGGAGTGGCTGGAGGAGTGGCAGTAAAGAAATCAAAAGAGGTGAAGGGAAAGGATGAAAATGACATGAAAATGGGAGTCTAGGTAATAAATAATAACGGGGCGGGGGAAGATCACTGCAACATGGAGCATAGGATGAGTTTCCTCGTTTCATGTGTGAGGGTGGGAGGAATTTTTCATTTGTCCTAACCTGTTGCAAAGATTAAAACTTTCTAGCATAGAATGTGGAAAATTTGCATCCATAATACAGATAAGAATCTCTTACATGAGTACCTCTAGAACCCAGCCCAGGCAGCTGTCTTCCAACACATACACGTGCTTCAACATACAGAGTGAATGCACCCTCCTTCCTATGTGTACGTTAAAGCCTGTGAGAGAAGTGGAGGGTTTGGTTTTTTTCATTTGCCTTGAGATCTGCTGGAGCAGGTTTCCTTGTGAGAGCATTATGTAACCATGAATTGAATTGGATTGCTCATTCAAAACATGGTATATCTGCTAGATCAAGAAACCTGCTTTTATTTATTTATTTTGCATTTGGCATTCGGTGTCTCTGTTGGGAAGCAAACTTTCCTGTGTTTCTGGCAGAAACTTGAAAAACAGAACATATTGCAGCAAGATTTTTGTGGCCCTGAGGTGTTGCTGGCAAAGGACTGCTTAGAGCTTCATCCCAGTTAGAAATAGAGGCTCTTAATTAATTACTAAAAAGAATACAGCATGATCAATACTGCTAGACTTTATTTTCCAGAGCATGGGGAGGGCAGGCTCTTGCTCAGAGGCTACCTGTGGCCTTCAAAGCAATTTGCAATGTGCCTAAAAGGAATTTGCTGAAGATGCCTGTGCATGGTAATTGTCATGACATGTGCCTGCTTTGTTATCACATTCTCTGGTTCATTAGGTTTGTTAGGTTGGAACTGCACCTGAATATGAACAGGCAGTGATTTTACCCAAGCCTGTTTTGCTTGTAAATGGTTGTGCCCCCGAAATGTGTTGCTATCCCTTTGCTGTCTTCTAGAGATTATTACTCTGGTGGAGTACTTCATGTGAGTTCTCCCTATTCTGCTTCAAGCAAAAAGTTACACTTTTCAAATTGGTGGCGTGATCTTATCCAGCTGATATTTGCATTAAGTAGCTTAAGATTCCTTTAATGGAGCTCCTGCGTTAGTAGGTTTATGGTGTGACAGACCCGCTCAAAGGGAGGGAGGGGGAGACCAGGACAGCAGTGTCTTCCATCCGCTCAACAGGCTGTGTGTCCACAGTGGCCAGCCAGCCGCTTCTGTCAAACCGGTAGGTTCACTACTGAAGCATTATCAATTAGGAATTTAGGAATTTAAAAAAAAAACAAATAAAAAACCAACCAAACAAACTCACAAAAAGGCACTGATTAAGGTGGTCTTGAACTGCTGCTCTGAGAAGTGTGAATTGCTTTAGGTGAGGAATACACCTAATTAACTTTTTCAAGGTTATAAATTCTCTAAGTTGAAAGGTATTAAAAGTGGAAATTTTTTGCAAAATGCAACTCCTACAATCTCATGCTGTTAATGCTTTGTTGGAGGGAGAGATCAAAACTTTGGCTTAGGGGATTTGGAGTCCCTTCATTTTTAAATCTTGAGTTGATATTTAATAAAATATAAAGCAAACAGCTTCCCTTTAGTTGTAGAAGGACTTGATATTAATGTTCATCATGGGTGTTTGGTGAATGGGTGGAGGCTGTGGCAAGTGAAGGCTAATCTCTGAGTCAGCAGCTGGCTCACTTCATACCCCAGCTCTTACAAACTCTTTAAGACAATGTCAAGTGTATAAAGAATACATAGTGCCATACAGCAGCAGGTGTCAAGTGGACCTCAGTGAATCACACTTGCGGTTTTAATTTTCTAATGACTGTCAGTGACTTAGCTAGCAGAAGAAACCACAGCTAATGAGCTTGATGAGTACAGCTCTTGATCCAGCAGCAGGAGCAGTGAAGTGTCGCTTCAGGGACGAGTGGAACGTGTGTGTGCCCTGATGCCCTTTTTTGCTGCCTGCTGTGAGCTGGAATTAGCAGTTGTGTGGTGAGCCAGATCAGGGAGCTGATCCAGCTGGGAGCTAACTTGACAAAAATTAATTGTGAGCACCACTGAAAGCCACACAGAACTCTTCCTTTTGCTGGGACCTGCCTGCAGTTACATGAGTGACTATGAATTTTACGGGCAACCGAGCAGAGACTTAAAGAAACTTTGGTGCCTACTGTTACAACAGTAAGAGGTTGTGACTGCTTACTATTGAGTAGTGTTATCCTCTTCTAGCAAAACCAGAAAAGTAGAAATAAATTAGAACTGCTGGCTATTTTGATGCTGGCTGAAGTGGAAGATACGAGGTCAATTTCTGATTTATTTTTTTTTAAAATGGGTGTATTTTTAATCTCCAGTGAGGTTTTTTGCAAAGTAATTTTCTTTACCCTAAGAAAAATGTATATGTGGAGTTAGTCAACATGTTGTTGGCATCTTCTTTTTCTACCCCTCAGCCCAAAGGAAAACACGGTTTCCTGCTCCTCAGAAGGGAATTTCAGGCACTTTTCCACTTGGATCAGGTCTATGATACCATGCTGTGGCGTAAGATCTGAAGTAGTTGTTTCCCTGCTGCCTTCCTCCCTTGCAAGATGTCATGGTTTGAGCTGGACTGGCCAGTGAAACAAATGACAGATGCTCTTCCCCCACCTCTATCTCTGAGGAGAGAGAGACAGAAAGAGACTTAGGAGTTTAGGAAAAAACTAAACTAATTTAATGAAAATATTAATAAATTAATAAAATAAAAAATAAAATAATGAAATGTATACAATATATACAAAACCATATGATCCAGCTCCCAGGATGATGATCATGTCACAGGCTGGCACTGGAGAAAGTCCCAGACTGGACTCGGCAAAGGACAGGAGCTGTATTCTGGATCTGGATTCAGGAATGCATGGATCGGGATCAAAGGCAGACAAACAGATAGAATCCTCCTTGGACTCTGGCCATTGAAGAAAGAGAGCTGACCCTTTTGTCCCTCAGCTTTTATACTGAGCATGAGGCAGATGGGATGGAATACCCTGTTGGTCAGTTTTGGGTCGCCTGTCCTGTCTGCTCCTCCCCGCAGGTGCAACCCCTCTATGCTTTTCTGCTTCTGACCCTCTAATGGGGCAAATAACGAAGCTGACCTTGGTTGTTATAGCAATAGGTATAAGCAAGAGTCTCTCTGCATACCATTCCTTGGCATAAATTACAAATAATCATGTCTTACCACTCTGAGAATGAATAGTGTCTCAGCAATATGCTGTTAATTTCAAGAGTTCAGTTAGTTAGAAGAGGCTTAGTTAAAAAAGTAAAATTACTGAACAGAAAATCAGTTCTGATATACTTCAAACGAGGACATTTGATGTCTTTGAGCAGCTCTCTGCTTTGTCTAGTGGCCTTGCTTTACAAATGTGGAGTTGATTTCCTTACCCTCCTGTTGGGGCTTAGCAGAAATAGTTATCATAGAATCATAGAATGGTTTAGGTTGGAAAGGACCTTGAAGATCATCAAGTTCCAACCCCCCTGCCATAGGACACTCACTTGAACAAATAAAAGCTTGTCACTGCCGCTGGGATTATACAGCTAATAAGTTGTTAATGTCTAGAAGTAATGACTTCTAATAAAGTGATGTCAGAGGCTAGGTGTACCTGGGGTTGGCGTGTTAAACCAGTAACTCTAGAGGTCACACTTGTAGGTCTTTCTCCCTCCCTGCTACTTGCTAGTGAGATTAGATTGAGGCAAATGGTTTGTCTGCTCCTGCTTGGTTGTTATATAGCATGTGAGTGACTTAGCAGAATACCTCCCTCTGAAAGGTTTTGAAAAGTCTTCTGAGGCTTTACTCAGTTTTTCTTCTTAAAAGCATATGTTCACTTTCAAATCACAAAAGTTGTCAGCAGAGTCTTGGTTCTTCAGAAGATATGCAAGCCCACCATTTGGCAAGATTTTGGGCAGAAGGTAAACTTGTGTAGTGACCTATTTAATTTATGTAGATGAAGGTGTCATGTCCAGAGTAGGCAAGAATGTAAAAAAAATCCTTTCAGCACATTAGTAGAGGTAGGTGTATAGACCTTAAATTGTAGCAGTATAAGGAATCTTGCAACTCATCTGTATGTGAGTGAGCATGGCCAGTTCCTTTTGTAGGGAAAGAAGAGAGAGAGGGGGAAGCATGCTGAGGTTTCTTAACTGGTTCAGAACTTGATTGGTAAAAGCTCTTTTTCTTCAGGGATCTTCATGTACTTTAGTATGGTTGTATAGCCTGGGTCACACCTGGTTTTGTGGGTCTTAAATTGTTGATTTTATCAAAGTTAAGCAAAGACATTCTGTTTTCAGCTTCTAAAATTCTTAATGAGGAGTTAAACTAAAAGACCTGTTGGTACCAAAGAAACCAGCAAAACTTCCTGTCAATACTAACTAAAGAAACTTCCCAAAGAGCTCTATTAAAATGTTAAAGAATAAGTACTGTTGTTCATTTATCTGTTAAGTTAAAGATGGCAATTTTTATTGGATTGCAGGCCAAAATTGTTTACAAGTGCCTTTCAGTGTTGCATTATGCATACCAGGGTACTGCCTCAACCAACTGCGTGGTATTTTGTGCACTTTCCATCTAGGTATTTGATGCTGGTGACTACTTTGGGATAATGCAAGTAGAAGAGGTGGATGAGGAAGAAGAAGGTGATGAAGAAATGGAAGAAGAATTAAAAAAGAAACCAAATCCTGGAAATGAGCCTTGTTTCAAAGTTATCGTAACAAATGAGAATGGGCTTCAAGCCTCCAATCCCAATAGGTAAGTAGTGATTTCAGAACTAGTGTGCAGTCTTTGAATGGTCTTAAACTCTGAAATGATACATACCGTTTGCTTTAAAACTTGTTTGATCCTATTCAGAAATCCTGTTTTCTTACTATAAGACATTGCTCCCTGTTTGAGGAAAGGTGCATGCCATGAGGCACATCTTGAAAAGGGTACTAGAAGTGTAAGTATCTTAACATTGTTCCTTTTTAAGTCATACAGGAAGAGGCTTAGAAATCGGTTGTAGTAAACTGAGGGAGAAAATAGGGAAAAGGCAACCTTGAAATGAATTCTGCAGAAATAAAACAAAACTTCGTATCTGCAAGACTGTGTGCAATTGGAAAAAAACCTGAAGAAACAATTGTGACCTTCAAAAGTCTCAGGCTAAGGAGCTACTAAGCAGCTTCAAAGTAATGATCCATGGACTATTAAATTTCCTCTAGTCGGTTAAAATATAATTCAAGAGTGTGAGCGTGTGATTGCATGCTGTGCATGCTTGCATAATTGAATATATCAAGTGACTGTTGGCTTTTTTCAGAATTGGCTTACTGTTATGAATATGAGACTAGTATACAGCTATAAAACTAGAAAAAAGTTGCATAAGAAACAACTTAATGTTACAACACAGCTTTTTGTGTTCTTATTGATTTCAAACATAGAACAGGCTATTTCTCACGTATTAATAAGTAGCAGTGAGATGAACTCATCTCTGCTGCAGGTATAAACACAATTCTGCTCAGTTCTATAAAACTTCTTTTGCCAGAACTTTCATACTTTACTTAAGTAAACATACAAAGTCTAAAAATCTAAATTTAGCCTTGATGAATAAAACCAACATAGAGCATAGGTATCTGCCTTTACGTGCCTGCTTTAACCTAAGTCATTGTCTTTCTAAATCTGAGAACACACTTAAATTATAAAGTTCAAAACAGCTCCTGTGATAATCTTCGGCTTCCTTGCAGCATTCAGATGTATGTGAATGTAGGAACAGAACACCAGCACACCTGTTAGCTAACATTTCCAAAGAGCTTGACCTTAGTGTTCTCTGGAGTCTTTAATTTTAAAATTAAATGAGGTTTCTTCTGTATGTGGCATCTCAGATACAATAATGGTTTAAGGATACTTGCTGTACGTGACAGCTGACATGTTTTTAACTTTCTGAAATATAGGTGGTGGGGTTGTTTTGGCGTGGGGAGGGGCTTGTTCTGGGTTGGTTGGTTTGGTTTATTTTAGCAAGTAGAATTCAGATTTTTCTCTGAGTTGGTTCAGTAAGAGGATAAAACCAAAATGTGGAGAACACTTCTGTTTGAATAACTATGTGGGGTTTTCTGTAAAAATTTTGTGGCCTAAACAAGGGGTAAACTTGTCAAGGGAAGCTGTGCCAGTTGTGTATGATTTTATTTTGGGTTGGACTGGTAATTCTTTTAAAACAATGCTTTTTTTTTCCCCCAAAAAAAAAAGACGGGGGGGGGGGGGGGAGAAAACCCAAAAAACACCAAAAAAAAAAAACCAAAAAATTTTAAAATTAATCTTTTTTTTTTTTAATAGCAAATACAGGCTTTTGATGATTGGTTCTCTACTAAGTTTTACAGATGATGGTAGATGTCACAGAGCTCGTGGCTAACAAGGTCCTCAAATACTTTTCCAAAATAATGTATTGTTTTCCGTATTCAGGCAAAAATACCAAGTTGATGCAGTGGACTTAATAATGATCAAAAGTGAAGAAACTTGTGTTTCCAGCCTTTAAAGGGAATTAGGCTTACAAACTGAATGCCTTGTGCTGTGTTTGCTCCTCATTTTCATGAAAGTACTAACTAATGCAAAATAAGCTTTCTAGAACAAAAACAGTGTAAGTTACTGCTGAGAAGTTGTTCCTAACCAGTAATGTCACAGTGTGTGCTCAGGGAGTGACTTTGGGCATAAGAGAAGACTTAGTTACAGGGAGATGTAGCTCTTATTTGTGGAACATTTGGCTATATACATGTAAAAATATATCGTTGTAATGTTACCAAAATTCTCTTTAAGCATTTTCCTCATTGACCACGCCTGGACTTACCGTGTTGAACATGCCCGCCAGCAGCTGCTTCACGTACCTGGCTTACTGCACAGAATGACAAATCTCATGGGAATCGATTTTCACGGAGAGATCCCAGATGAGGGCAGTATTGAGCAAGTGTTGCAGGAAATGTGGAAATACAATCAGACCTACCAGCTTTCTCAAGGGGTAAGTCTCTAAAGCCTAATTAGGATGCTAAAAAGTTCTGAGCAATCCTGAGTGAAGACATTCCAATATATGGCTATTACCAAACGTACATTTTCAATTAAAAAAAAAACCTGACCTTTACGGGCATTTCAGAATAAACTTCTATTTGGAAGGAGAGCAAATGCCATGTAGGGCTAAAATGCACAGCAACTTGCTACCAGCTTTCTAATGGGAACTTTGAGGGTTTTTTTATATAGAGGGGAAGAGTCTGTTGTAAAAGAAGGGGGCTGGAAGGGAGACATCTGCATGTATGTGATGTGGGTTTTTTTCTACTTAGACTTTCTTACAGTGAAGGAAAGAACCTCTCATGAGTCAACTGTGTCACATAAGTGTGTCTCAGCTATGCTCGCAGTTTTCCTCACCTGTATAGAGTGCTTTACATACTGGGGATATATCTATGCTGTCAAATAACTTAACTTCCTAGTTTGTATTTGGCAACTGATTGTCCATACTGTGTAAATGTTAGTTCACCCTCAGGTGAGAACCATCTAGCTTCAAGATGGAGCCTAAGTGTTTCTAGGCATAGCTTACTCCAAGGCTGCTACTTTTAGGTAGTGTGGATAAGGCCGCTCCAGGTTTGGTCCCTCTGCCCTACATAGTCCTTCAGCACTGCCCCAGCATGTCTTGTGCCTTCAAACATGGCATACATGCCATTTCTGAGGGAATACAACCCTCAGGATTCAGTTAAAAATGCTTTTGTAGGGTCTGCAATGTAGCTCCTAGGCTATTGTGAGTCTCTTGGATTAAAGAGGAGAAAGATGAATTCTTTGGGCCAAGCCTTATGTGGAATGGGCAGAGCTAGCTAACCCTAAGCAGTGTGAGCATGACCAACATGCACCTATTAGCTCGGGGGCTTGAGGTTGTTCTCTGGAGTGGTCATCTTTATCACTTAAGGTATCAGCTTAGCTCACAGTAGTATCAGGCCTGAAAAATCCCCAAGAAAGGGATTCGTTGTGACTGCTCTTTCTTTAAATAAAAGGGAGATCCAAACAGATCTCTTGATCTTTCTACCCTATGTCTTTGTTTCCCATCTTGTTGTCGTGAATGGCTTGTGAGTCAGGTGGAATTATCTGTGTTACCACTTGAAAAGTGATTTCCTGGAAGACAATTAAACCTGTAGTTGATCTTGTGTTCTGTTCTCCTTTCTGGCACTGGGCTGTTTTGAATATATTAAGTCTAATCTCTGTGGTCCATTTCTGCCTCTGTAAAAAGGCATCAGTGGTGCTACCAAGCAATTTAAGGTGTATTCTTTCATTTAGAATTTTATTGTGACAAGTGTTGCAGGAAGGGGTGCTTTGATGATGCAACCTCAACGCTGTCACAGCCAGCTGTTGTTGCAGGAGGCAGTTCTGCTCTCCATCACTCTTAAGCTGTAAACTTCGAACTCCTTTTAGCAAACTGATTCTGATAAGAACTGAAGGAAAATTAATTCTATCAAACAGCCTTCTGCTGGTTTGGCTCCCTGAACTGAGTAGTTTGGTACAGGGGAAGCGGGTCTGGTAGGCAATAGCAGTAGCATAATAAAGAGGATGGGACGGTGCGGTGGAGATGGAAACAGGCTGTTCCCATCAGTGGCTGGATGCTAGACTGGCTTAGCCTCAGAGTCGTGGGGATGAGTGTGTTACTGTGTACCTAGCACCTGCTCACAATCTTGGCTAGAGTGGGAAACGGAGAAATGATGTAGGGGGTGCTGTCAGCGCCTTCTGTCTTGTGGTGCCTTTCTAGCAATTGATATGTGCAGGGTGTCTCACTCTCTCTAATTGCACAGACTGCAGAGGAGAAGGTTCCTGTCTGGTACATTATGGATGAATTTGGATCACGCATTCAGCATTCAGATCAGCCTAGTTTTGCAACAGCACCTCTGTTTTATATGCCTCAACAAATTGCTTACACTGTTCTCTGGCCTTTGAGAGACCTAGAAACTGGTGGTAAGTTTGTGTCTGTTGAGTTGTTTTTTTTAAGCTCACAATAGAAGATGGGCCATATTCTTACAAATCATTAAGCACTTCACAGTAGAACAAAAATGTCAAGACCAAAATGACTGCATATTTGTAATGCTCTCAAATTTAAAAGTTCTCTGGCTGATATTTTCATAATTTATATGAGAGTCCTTTATCAGTCCAAAAATGTTGCTAATGTTTTATTGACAGAGAACTTAAATCTTGCATCACTGTCTTAGTGAAACTACTGTTTCAATCATCTGAGAGTTTAAAAAAAAAAAAAATCCTTAAAAGTCTATGTTTGTGGCTTTGAGTCAGAAAGTCAAGTGCTGGAAGTTGGGAAATGCCAGGCTAACAATTTACTCCTGTAACCTTGGTTGGGGCCACCTCATGCCCCCATCAGGTGCAGGAGATAAGTGTTCAGTTGTCTGACTAAACTGACACAAGTCAGATGGTTTCAGACTAATTTTTTCGTCTTAAATAATACTCTCTTTCATGTAGTTCTTTATTTCTAACTTTACATTTAAATAACAAAAGTTGTGGTATTATTAACTGTTTGACTATCATTTATGTGATACGCCATGAGGAGGATTTTCAGAGGAGAGTAAAAACCAGTTCCTAAAGGTGGTTCTTGTTTTGCTGCAGATGAAGTGACTCGTGATTATGCTTATGGGGAAACGGATCGCTTGATCAGGAAGTGTGTTTTGTTACCATGGGTGCCTAGTGAAGTGATGGATGTTAACTGTTTTACACCAGAGCCATCAGATGAGCATTACCAGGTATAATTTTAACAAGTTAATCTCACATTTTATATCTTAAAATGAAGCAGTGTCTATAAAACATTGCAAGAGTTCTGATTTTGGTTCTTTGTAGGCTTAAAGATTGATTTAGAGTATAGCTATTAAATAAAAAAATTCAAAGAAAAGCACTGTGAGACAAGAAATGTCTTGCATATAATATTTAACTGTTTAATAAGTGAGGTCTAATATGTTACTGTGGTATTGTGTAACTTTTTTATAAGCATGCTACAAGGTACTTCATATGGGGTACCCATCTTCCAGTTAGATATTTGATACATTGTCTAATAGGCTTACTGATTGGATTTATTATTGCAGCACTTCTGTTTGGTCTTGAATGACAGAAAGATTTGTTTTAGTATTTTAGGAGTAGTTATATTTTTCAATCTGGCTACTCATTTAACGTTGTGGTTTAGAACAATTGAATATTGGAGCAGAGACATCTTTCATTTGATGGCACTATTATAAAGTACTTGTCTGTTTTCATTTGAGCTCCCTTTTTTACTAAAGGTTTGTGATATTTTAAGGACTTGAAATTAATGTTGTTTGGAATCTCCTTTTTGTGAACCAAGTCTGCATGAGGGGTTTGGGTTTTTTTTTTAAGAAAAATGAAGAAACCTGAGGATGCTGTACTGGCCACTAATAGCATTCAAAGTGCAGCTTCTAAAGATCAATCTATACCCCAACAATCTGTTTCTTATGATAGAATATAGGCAGAAAATGCTGTATCCAGCTTGTTATTAACAATATCTAGTCAGAAATTAAGTTAACTTGCTTCTGCCAAATAAAGGTATACACTCACAGTAGCTCGGCTGTCTTGTAACCTAAGTCGGATTGGTTGGTTGGGATTTTGCATTTTTGGAAGAGGGATAGATGTACTTTGCATTTACAGATGAGGAAAAACAATGCACCCATAGTTCATGTCTTAAAGGTGTTCTCTTGGCAAAAGTACCTGGATCTCAGATAAGGCATTTTTTTTGCATGTGTTTTAATTCTGTTTTGGGACGATCAGGTCAAGTTAAAGAACTGTGTGTGGCAAATGGGCAAACAGTATCCTCCTTTACCACCCCACCTTAAAAGCATCTTCTCAAAGTATCCTTTTTTTTTTTTCTTTACTGTGTCTCTGCCACTCAGCTATTGAGAAGAGATGACAGCAAAATACTGATGATAGAACCAACCAACAGAGCTTTCTTTTACTCTAGAATGTTTAGCTGTAGATTAAAGTCTTAACTGGTGACAGACCAGTGAAGAATAGCTTAGGGCATAGCACATCCTAAAACACCAAAGTGAGATGGCTAGAAAGAGATACCGTGTTGCTGATGTGTAATTCCCCTATTTTCACATAAGCCGAGCTGCACGCGCAAAAAAAGTACAACTTCAGAGATCTGTTTACAGCATTAATATGTGAGCCAGCAGTTCTGCAGGGAAATACAATTGTGTGAAAATATTTCTAAATGTTTATGCAAGCCATACTGTTTCAAAATCATTTGCTGCGATAACTGTACAATTTCTGCAACTGCTTTACTACTATGTGCAAATAATCATTGATTTTTAAATGAGTTTTGTTGGGTTTTATTATAGCTCAGGATGTTATATTTCTTATTCTAATTTTCCTTTAAACCTGAAGGCGTCACTGTTCTATCTGAAAGAATCAGAGTTGTTACAGCAACATTGTGGCTTAACTTTTACCTGTTTTTTGTTCTGTTACCTAATTCTGGTCTCCAACACAGACCACAAAGGCTGTAACTTAAATGGTACTATGGGTAGTGATTGGGCAATGATTGCAGAAACCAGTGTCAGGGGAGGCAGTTTCTAATAAAGTGTCTGGGATCTCTTGGAGGGACTAGAGTAGTTGCTGTTCTGCAACAACTCCCTGCATTCGAGTTGCAGAAAAGACAATAATGAATCCTCTGGTGCTGTTCTGAGAACTGTAGTCTTCTCTTAAAAGTACAGACTCCCTTCTTATTCTTAGGTGACTACAGGAATTATTTTGTATTTGTACTGTCCCATCTATTTTAGAAGGTGATGTCTAAGATCTTTGATTATGATTGTGGTTTTGTTTATGCTTTCCAGTTATGTATCGCTGTATTCTCTATAGCAGCCGTAAAGGTAGAGACGTATGTCTGTGGCTGGACAGACGTTTTACCACGGCAACTTATGACGACAGCCTGGAGCAGCTGGAACTCGGGGATCTGTTGCAGAACAGCAGTTACTTTGGTTTCTCAAAATGCACTTCTCCCATTCCAGAGTTTGTGAGCTACTTCCTTTGGAAGGTTATCAGCAATGATCCAGATGTGTATTTTCTTTTATTAGTCAGAGGTGTTGTAAAAGTTAGAGTGAGATTTATTCAAGCATGTTTACTACTGAAGATCGCAAAAAGCCTTTTGCTCGTTTTTATGGGAACAGAATTAGGTTCCAACCTCTATAATTTTTTTTAGTTATCTGTAATAAAACATCACGGCTAAATAGTCAATCTTTCATTTTGTTGGAAATACAGTAACTTTGTCTTTCACTGCATATGATTGTCTCTTATTTGATATTTTGTTTAATGCTTAGGGGAAACAGGAATTTCTCAGGGTGCTTCGACAGTGTTCATAAGCCCTGGTCTCGAAGCCATATTTCTTGTTCCTTTTTTACTAATAGCCTCTTACCTCTGATTCCCCTCTGCCTCTGCTCTTGTACTGATTTTTTTTTTTTCCTGAGCAGTATATATTACACAATATAATTTATTTCTCAATATTACACAACATATTTCTCAAAACGCAGCTTTGGTGGAATTCACTTGTGCCAAGGAGACATGCAGATGGACTGTCATTTTTACTCGGACTACAAATGCACACATATAAATGTATTTAAATACTTATATGGAGATAAGGAATTGCAGAAAATGATCTGTAAAGGTTTACAATTTGAGAAAATTTCAGCAGGCTGTACTTCAACAGGCTATTGCTAATAAAACACTTGGATGAACATTGAGTCATACAGAATTTTACCTGTAGCTTCTCCTTAAAGATTATGTTGGTTTTCTATCACTTCTTTTGTAAACCTGATTATGCACACTTTAAAATTCAGTTTGGTCTAAGCTGCTGTTCATATCCGCTGAATATTGTGGAGTTTGACTTAAGGCTGCTCATTTATTTTTGCCTAGTATTAACTTTTTGGGTTGCTTTTTTTTGTTTTTTAGGCTATTTTAGCAGAAAACAAGGAAAAACTGCCTATAGCGATAAACCCACCAGTTTATGACAAAGACAAAGTTTTCAAGTACGTATCTGCAAAAAAAAAAAAGCTTTCTTACCAAGATTAGATATAATAATTGCAGTGTACTGAGGCTAAACAGCCTTTTCCAGCTTTGAACAACAGAGAAAAATTGAAGGTCTGTTTATATGTGGCCACTTGCTTAAGAATTTGACTTACTTATTGTTCGTGTTGGATTCTTCAGAGTAAATGAATTGTCACTTATAGAATTTCTTTTAAAATATTTAGATTTTTTTAAAGTAAGTGCCACCTTCTGGGTGAAAGAAAAGTTGCATAATGTTGTAACACTGTTTTCACTGAGGAGTATAACTAAAGTATAAACTGAAGACGTCTCTTCTGCTTTGTAGGATGTATGTCCATAGGGGTACATGTGCTTCTCTGTGCTGTGTGACTGTAACAGATTGTTCCCCTTCTTCAGATAAGATTGCCAAACAGGAATCTTGTCAAAATGTGGGATGTTTTAAATTGGCTACGTGCCTTACTACAAAAATGGAGTGTACGGTGTGAAACTATTTCAGAAGAAATTTGGAAGAACATTGCAAAGATAAGGGATTTTTGTGAGCAAAAGCCGTGGCACTGCATGGCTAGGCTGTGTTATTACTAATTTTATTCCAGAAAAACATACTGTTACATAGTGTGTGCTGTGAGTTGCACTCCGGGCGCTTTGTAGTCTGACAGTGGGATCCGAGTTTTTGTTTGCAATATTTTGCCTGAGGGATGAGGGTAGGCTAAAACATATTTGGTAGGTATACTCACACCCCAGCTTCTTGTGTTGAGGGGATTTGTTACTCACTAGAGCAACTTTACTTGAGAAGAAAGAAAACCAAAGTCATACTGAGTTGAGAAGCATTTGTTAACTTGCTTAGTGGTAGTCTAGATTTCATTATGCAGTTGAAATCTCTGATTACAAGACACTGCGGATAAGTAAAAGCTATTTTTTTTCACCCAGTGTACTTGCCTCTATTTCAGATAAGGGAGTTGAAGGTAGATGCATTCTAATAGAGATGGAAGGAAACAGGGAGGATGTTGGGAAATGTCGACTTATTTTTCACTGCTACCTCTTTATTTTGCATTTCATATTTCAGGTGAATGGCATTCACATCAGGGGGGCAGGGAGGGAAGGAGGAGGGAAACACATGCCAAATCCTTCCTGCTCTACTTCTAAGGAATGTCATCAACACCCTCTCCATGTATTCCTAAGGGGTTTCCTCTCTTCTTTATCCAGTTGCTGTCTGCAAAGGAGAAAAGAGAGCACCGTAGCCTCCACAGGAGGCCAGAAGGTCCTTCTTGTGTTCTGAATTTCATCTACTAAAGTTCCTCCAGAAGCAGGGTAGCATCTCAGAGTCCAGGTGATCTAGTGGGAGCTGCAGTCTTCCGGTGCTCTTGGCCTCTTTCAAAGCTTTAAAGGTTTTAAGGCTGCCACCATGGACAGGCAGATAGGAACGTGTGAAGCTGGGTAGATGTGTGTAGCCTGTTAATGTGTATGCTTTTGCCTTGCGTATTGCCACTGTTGTAGAGAATTCAGAAGAAATTAAATGCGTGAGGTTGCAAAGTTTAGAACCTGAGACAAATTCTTAGTCATCTTGTTTCCAAGTAGAGCTAAGACAGGGAATGGGAAGATGAAATAAATGTTTAACCTGAATCCTGAAAAGCAGGGGAGCAAATGCATGTAGTTTGATATAGCAAAATTATAGGTTCAAGTAGGTCTTGTAGCATTAATAGTAACTGCTGCCCTAGGGAGATTGTTCTATCCTGCTGTGCTGATCGCTGGCTTGAAAAAAAGGTGGATAAAAGAACTAAATGTTTCAAAGACAAAATTCATATGAAGAGTTCTTCAGTTTGTGTTGGGCTTGATCATCTCTTTTCTACTTGTTCTTCTCTTTCATGTTTCTTTTCAGCTACATCGGTCACTTTTCATGTTTTGGTTGGTCTTGTCAGCTCTGTGCTTTGGGAGTAGATTCTCATAATTGCTTCTTAGCTTTAAATGCTTTGAGTAAATTAAGTAACATCTAACATGTTTTATCCTATTTGCACAATTCCACTGAATATCTTCTTTAATCACAGACTTTATAGTATCCCTGCTAGGACTTCGGCATGACGAAAGGGGGGAAAAAAAAAAAATCACTCAGGAAGTATGTTTAGCTGGCTTCATTAGTTCAGTGTATCATTGATACCAGAATGAAAGGTCCAGAATAAGTTGGCTAATACCACAGTATTGCAGTGTAGAGGTTCTGTCATCTATCAAATCCAGAATGGGACTTGATGCAATTCTTATCTGTCTGTATTTTTATGAATATACGTGGATGTGTATTATCAAAGTGGACATTAGAATGTGTACCAACTTATTTAACTAAAAACAAGGGAATACCATAGAAGATCCTACGTGCTCTTTAGATAATGACACAGGAATCTCCAAATAGTTTTCAAGTGCCTGCCCTTATAGTCTGTGTTCTTCAGCGCAGAGGTCTGATTTTTTTAAATGTATGCATTAATTCCAGTACTAAATTACCTAAGGGAATCTGACCACAAAACTCAGTGATCGGTGTTGGCAGTGAAATACATTCATTTTGTATGGTGTTTCTCTGAAATTTTCATCCTGGAAATTAAATCATCTGCCTTCCAGAGCCTTTGACTGTCCCAAGACTTTTATGGTGAGAGGATTGTGTATGGAATGGATGGAGTAACTTAAAAACTTGGAACAAGTGGAATGGCCTTATCTTCCCTCTGATCTTAAACTCTATGAGCTTATTTCAGTGGTTGGTCTTCCTGCACTTAGCAAAGATAGACTGAGCTCCCCTGTTTCTTTTGTGTTGCATTTTTGTGTTCTATAAGCAAGTCTTAAGATGCATAATCCAGAGTGCTCTGGCACATGAATTTCTTAGCAAGACTATAAGATTAAGAAAGAAGGATTCTTATTGTTAATGTGAGTAGCACCTCTGAAATCATGTGTATAGCTGTAAGCTACTGGGATGGAAAAAAAGGGTCTTTTTATAGCCTTTGATAGCACTATCTTCTGTAATATATAGTTATCTTCTGGGTATCTATAAAGGCAGCTCAGTGTTGTAGTGGGAAATTTTTGAAAGAAGTATTAGTTTTTTAGGAAGGGGGTTCTTTGGTTTTAATACTTAATGGGGAAAAAGTACCAGCATCTCTCTTTAAGCCTCCCATTCGGAGTGACCGAATGCAGGTCACTACTTGTATTTCTGTGTGGTGTAGAGCTTGTGTAGAGCGTTTAAATGAATTAACACTGAGGGGGGAAATGGATTTTTGGTTGTGCAAGAGGAGGTAAATCTCTCAGCTGAATCCCCAATTTATGTAAAGAACAGCCTGCTTTTCAGCTGAGAAAAGCAGCTGGTGCCCAGCCAGCAGTGAGAGTTTATTACTAAATGATGTATTTGGAAACATGGAAAAAAAAAAACGGGAGGGGGGGGGGGGGGGGGGGGGCGGCCAGACAGGACACCTCTGACTGATTAAATGATGTCTAGGGAATGATGTGGAATAAGACTTACTGGAGTTATCAGATGCTGCCGGGCTCTCCAGGTATCCTTCCATGCTGTGTAAGGCCCAATGCCTTAGCCTCAGGCCTTTGTTACAGCAGCATTTTTCATACCATTGCTGATTTCTGACTGGAGTAAGGGAGTTTGCCACAGGGGTTATGTTTTTGTTTGATCTTAAGCACTGATTAATCTGTTTTAATACCTTAGGTTATAGTTCAGCCTCATTGTTACCATAGTTGGAAGAATTGTTGTGAGAACCATCAGTTGATGAACCAGAGTTTTCAAAGATATTTGCTGTAGTTGCAATTGGAGGGGAAGGAAGTCTTACTCTTTTGAATCCCAAAGATCCCTACTGAGTTACTTCCACTAATTTCAATAAAAACCTTTTTTGAACTTTACCTGTAAGTGTATTCAAGGTCTCTGGTAGTTCATGTGCAAAGGAGTACTTTCTGCGACTCTTCATAGCTCCAGCATAACACTAATTTTGAACCAAGTTTTCACTTACGTCCTGGAGATGCAACTGTAACTGGGCTGGTTTTGCAGATAATTAACCAAATGATTGCACAGCCTTAGCTCAACTCTAACCAAATACATAACATTATACAAGTTTTATCCAACCACATTGCTTTTCAGAATCAGTGTACTAAACTCTATGCTTGACTGGGTTTTACCCTTTTTCCTGAGCTGGAAACCATATACCACTGACATAGCCTAGATTGGAAGCCGGGAATCCTGAAGGCTGGCATTCCAGCACCCTGCCACAAAAAATTGTGAAATATGTTGGCAAAATATTTCCATACCATGCTAAAGGGGCTTAATCAAAATTAAAAAAAAAAAAGAAAACAACAAACCAACCCAAAACTATTGCTGCTCCCATTTATTGAGTGGATTTAACAAGCAGAATAAGTCCATTGTGTAGATCTGATAATCCTCTGGCTACTAAGACCTATTAGCTAGGTTTGCATCCAGCTACACAGGACTAGTGTCTTTGTGGGATGATAACTTGTATTGCAGGGTGTGTTTGTAAGGGACTGATCTGGGACTGTATGAGCAACTTTAAATTCTAGTATTTCTTGTGTTGCGTGTGTTCTTGCATGCGTATTTATGTGGGGTTGTTAGATGCTTCAAGACTTTGTTACAGCATTATAAAGCCTTTTATCTTCACATAACCACTTTGATTCCCTTTTGCTTCAGCAAGGACTAAAAGTTGCACCAAACCAGTGGATATTTGGATAGCTTGTGTATGAAGTGGGTTTGGTGGAACTTGTACTGGATTCAGGACATAAAATTTGGTATTGTACTCTCCCCTAGTGTTCAGGCTTACAAGGAGAAACCAAGAAGCCATGTATTGCACAAAGAAGTGCTAGTGGGGCTGTATGAAGATACTAACTTTGCTCTGTTGCAACAGTGGGGACAGATTGGTGACTTCTTTCAACAGGGATGCCAGACTGACCTTCTTTATCTACAATGAAGTCACCTCTCTTCGTCTTAGGCTCCAGCATAAATAGTGTAACGGTTGTAGTATGTCACATATGAAGTTATGCAAAGCATCTTACATACTTTTCTTTTTAAAGAATATCTTTCCTCCTGTGACTGGGCTATTTTTACAGTTCTTCATTTCAGAGAAGTCTCTCTCAGGGGAATATATCTTCCAATTGGTTAGTTGCAGAGGAGGAGAGGAAGGTTACACAACTGATAAGAATAGGTCTGGAGAGGAGAAAGAATATAGTGGTTTCTCATGGAAAAATTAGCGGTTGCTTAGTCTGTTGAAATTTTCCCTAACCACAAGAACGGTTTTCTATGTCAGTCTTGCTTTTTGAGTCGTCATACTGAATTCTGAATTAAGTGACCTCACTTTAAGCTGTAAAATCATCAAAATAACCTGTATTACTATCCACTTATTTTAGTGTCTCAGATAGCCAAGTCACTGGTTTTATCTGGAAGGGGAATTTCCTAAGATATGCAGTATCTTGCCTCATTCTTGGTTATGTTCTGTAACGTGTATCAGGTTTGGGTTGGGGTTTGGTGTGGTTTTTTTATGGGGCTGGGAGGAGATTTGTATTAAACCTCAAAGTTGCGTGTACTTCCTGCACATACATAACATACATACTTTCCTATGTTTTGATTGTGTGGAAATGTCTGTGTGTGAAGTTCTGAACAAATGAAAATAGTCTTCTGAAACTACTGAGTTAAACTGACAAGATTTCCTATGAATTTATTTCTCATGGATAATAGCAGGTAGATTTTTAGAACTCTTCCAGCAACAAAGGCCTTTACAAGGTCTCTCTCACTCAGAGACTTTTCATGTAGAATAGTGAATTCATGTTAGCGCTTCTCTGTCAGGGACTTAGTCGTTGTCTTTTGAATTGCTATTTTTATGAAGTTGTAGGAGCTAAACTATCCTTGAGATTTCTGTCTCAAAATACAACTTTTTTTAATGTGTCTCACTTCAATTTAAGATGTTTCCATGTGTTAAGGAGAGATTGTCACAGATACTGTGTATTGGTAAAGCATAATTCTTATAGAAAGCCAAGCTTAAAAGTTTTTTCTGTTCAAGCATGAGTTGATTAGTTTCAGACTAATGTTAGTTTCAAACTATGTTTTTCTTCATATGCCTTTTTCTTCTTCTAGGGTTTTCACAGACATTCAGCAAGTCCTCAACAACCTGACACATCCCCGTTTTGTATTCACAGACAGCGAGGGAGAAGCAGACATTCTCTACAACTTCTCACACTTCAAAGATTATAGGTTGCAATTGTTCCTTTGTTAATACAAATTCTGGTTTTGCCATAAAAACTGCGTTCCCAAAGGTCTCTCCAGCCTTCCTCCTTCACCCAACATCTCCTTTGTTTTGTAGGAAGCTAAGTGAGGAAAGGCCTGAGGTAATGCTGAATCAGTTCCCGTGTGAGAATCTCCTGACTGTCAAAGACTGCCTGGCATCCATTTCTAGACGAGCTGGAGGACCAGATGGGCCAAGATGGTTGCCTCGTACTTTTAACCTCCAGACAGAATTGCCTCAGTTTATCAGCTACTTTCAGCAACGTGACAGAAGGTGGCTTGTGTTTCTGCTTCCTTACATTTTCTGCTTTCTTGATCCCGCTTTCCTCAAAGACCAGTAGCCTACATTTTGGGCTTGCAAGCTGTTACACTACCCCTTTTGAAGGAGTCAGATGCAGAAGAACGAAATAAACAGTGAAAGCATGCTAGGCCCTAACTGAGAAGATCAGCGAAAGCTACCACTGCCTTTTCTCCCCTTAACGCCTAAGGCCTACTGCTCCCAGCTGTCAGTCAAAAGTCCTTAGTTTTTGCACTGTAGCCCACATAAATAAAGTATTTACTCAGGGGAGTACATAGATTAGTTGAAGTGGATGTTCATACAGATGAAATGAGGTGGATACTTACAGGTGGCTTCTCTCTCTCTCTCTCTCTCTCTCTCTCTCTCTCTCTCTCTCTCTCTCTCTCTCTCTCTCTCTCTCTCTTTTTCTCTCAGAGGCGAAGACAACCACTGGATATGCAAACCATGGAACCTGGCCAGGAGCCTGGATACCCACATCACCAACAGCCTTAACAATATCATCAGGCATAGGGAAAGCACCCCAAAGGTTAGAGAGCATGGTTTAGAATGTGACTTAAAGGGGAGAGCTGAAAAAACTGCTTCGTAGAAGGAGGTCTAAAAATACAAAGAAGGAAATTTATTTTCTTCAAAATTCATATGCTGGCCATGAGTATACAGTTTCAATCAATTCAGAATTGATTCACATTCAAATTGGTCAGCTCCATTTGTTGCAGTGATGAACTCAGAGCCTGGTGTGTTCTTATTTAAAAAATAAAACTTGCCTTGACAGTAATGAATACTCCAATGTGGTGCTGCTTTAACACTAATCCTCAGACTGGCAGATGAACACCTATTAGCTATAATTAGTGTTGGTCATAATTTTTGGAACATTATTGCTTCTGTCCCCTGGTTGATTGTTATTGCTGATCCACAACTCTGCTCAGTGGCACAAAGTACCATCTTTGCCAACAATAGATGAATCGTGGAGCTTTTTATGGGGAGCCTGCAATGTGTGGTCATACCTCAAAGTGTCAATTCCAGCTTTATTTCTGTTGGTCTGTGGACTGCATGTATTTTCTGGAATGCAGAAATGCACAAAGTATTGCTTTACATTTCTAGTTCAAAACAACAAGGTCACAGAGATTATAAATAAAGTTAATTTTGTGATTTTTTTTTTTTAAAAAAATGAGCACATTCTGGCCTCTCACTTTCCCTACCCTGATGTCAAAGAGTTTGATAAAAGGTAATTATTTGCATAACATTGTGTTTTCCTGCACATTTCTAAAGAAAAACTGAAATGTGTACAAGGATACCTTAAATCATCGAGATCCAGTGACACTTTGTTTTCATTTCAGTTGAATTATATTTGCTGTGACTGGTTTTGCTTTGTTGTAGGTAGTGTGCAAATATATTGAGAATCCAGTTTTGTTTCACCGTGAAGATGTGGGGATGGTTAAATTTGACATCCGTTATGTTGTATTGCTGCGGTCCATAAAACCACTCAAGCTGTATACCTATGATGTATTCTGGCTGCGCTTTTCCAATCGGTAATTATGTTCTTATTAGTGTGGAGGGGCTTAGAATTAAATCTGATACCTTGGAAACTAAGGAATTGTTTTATTCCTTAGGGCATTTTCACTCGATGACTTGGATGACTATGAGAAGCATTTCACAGTCATGAATTATGCTCCCGGTGTAACATTAAAACAGGTAAGGAAACAGTCCAAAACATTCACTCACTTTTCCAGTGTTAGAAAACCCTCCAGTGCCTCCTTTGTGGCTCTTGCCAAATAACTTATTTCACATCCACTTAAACAAGCAGTGTGTGTGTTGAAAGTGTCCTAAGTCCTAAGCAAATATTTTCCTAGACTCTTCCTCTTCTTCCCCCGTAATCATCTGTGATTAAATAAGGTAATACAAACCTACATCCTGAGTATAACCCACATTGATAGGGACCAGTAAAAGAATTATTAAAATGGCAGCTAATCATTGTCAAAGACTTCGGTGTGATCTTTTATAAAAAGAAATACTGGAACAAGGAAGGTATTCAGGAACTGTCTAATTCCCTAGTTCTCTACCTGGGTTGGTATGAATGGTAAAAAGTATTTCATGTTCCATTCTCTTGTCATCTGATTGCTTAGTCATTCCCAACCAAAACAGTCTTTGATGTTGCTAAACTGTTTTAGGTACACTGTGAAGAATTTATTCCTCTGTTTGAAAAACAATATCCTGAATATCCTTGGACAACGGTACAAGTAAGTCAGCAATTCTTTCTCGTGTAAATGTTCATGAATCTTTTTTTACTCAGCAAACTAGCTTTTCCAACAGCGTTGTGGGGTTTTTTCTTATAAGACATACTTCATGTGTATCAGTTCCACAAAGGACAACAAATGTTAACCTTTATTTTAGAAGCATTTATTAACTTAGCAGAATGCCTCCTCAAACATTTTGTTGTTAGCATTTCAGAATTTTATTTCATAATTACACTGAGAATTATTTATATTAGACTCAGTAATAAAGCCAGTCCTGACTACCCTCAGGATCCTGGGAGCAGGATCTTTTTTCTTGTGAGTTCCATCTGTTTTGCAGAAGGTTGCCAATAATCTAAGCCCATGGTTGTGAAGACTTAGTATTTCATGCAAAAAGGCAGAGTCGTCCAGAATAGAAAGTGTGCTATTACAGATGTTGCTCACGTGACTGTGGAAAAGTTGTTTTCAAAGCCTTCGTTATTCTTCAGTAGAATATTAACTCTGATTCTGAAAGGTCGAACCACTGAAGTATTCAGGCTCTTGTTCTTTTGTCCCATACGGCTTCACGAGATAAGGAGCTCTCAGAACAAGTAGGAAACTAAAGTAAATAGGAAATCACAGTTTATAGCAATCTCAGTGAAATGGCATCACGGATTTTGATTTACCTAATTTAAGCAGAGCTGTAGGTCTAAAGAGCTCCCTGTATACTTTCAGGTTTGCTTGCTGTGCAAGCTGGGATGTGCCCAGCTGTGCCCAAGTCGCTTATAGAAATAAGCACTGCCCCTGCTCCAGGGGTACTGTGCTTCAAGGGTTACACTGCCAGACTGGATGGTGCAGAGGCTGCATTTGTATACTGTGGCATACTTAAAGAAGCCAAGTTAGGCTGGTGGTCTCTCTTTTCTTAAAGACCCCTCCTCCACCAACATAACATCTCTGAGCTAGTAAGTTAGAACCCCTGTTTGTTAAGTTAAATCTTGCCTTTGAGACTGCAATGCAGAATTCCCAGCTGCTGCCCCAGGTTCTCTGTGTTGGCAAGCTGGTCATTGCATTAATGTCTTTTCACAAAAAAAAAAAAAGGTGGTTCCCTAATACTAGGGCATCTTTTTTCTGCAAAGAGGAAGCTCCAAATACTACAGTTACATAAAACATGCAGGAAGGTGGATTAGGGCCTTCTCATTAACTTTTGCCTGTAATTCATGCTTGAAAGAAAAAGCTGAATATGAAGAGAACATGCACAAAACTGAATCATTACATTCTTCCATATTTATCAGGAGCTAGAAGATGCAGAATGAATGGTAGCTGAGCATTTATATGTGCGTATGCTTTCAAAAGTGAATAAATTACCCAACTGTGGGTTGATTTCCATAAATGAATTTACATCAGTTTTAACCAGAACCTCATATCCAATCAATGATACTCAGAGTATGACAGGTTTTGCAGCATAAGGTTTAATGACTACAAGGGGTGAAAAGAGAGATGTCAAAATACATACTGTAGGTTACCCAAAGTAGTACTCTGTGCAGAATAGGAAGTATTACACCATCTTTTCATTTGCAGAAGGAATGGTTCATTGCAGTATGAACACAATGCTAAAATTCACACCTCTGTTCTTTCTGTTTTATTTCACTTTCACATTGGATATCTGATTGTTTCTCAAAATACCAATGTATTATATTCTTAAAATCTCCCATGTCCCCACTGCCCTTTTTAGAGGGGTCTAAGTGGGTAGAAGATTTTTCATTGCAGAACAAAACAGAAGAAAGCTGGAATACAACTTAATAGGCAGGAAAATGTCAGAACTTCACAGTTGTACTGCTGGTGTTCACAAAAATTTCCTGGGTTTTCTTTTTCCCCTCCTGCACACATAAGTGCAATACTGTACATAATGTCTGAGAAGGGGGTTAATTCTTATATTAAATGCCCTATTTACAGGACTTCCGTAGTACTGATTTGCTCCCCAGAGAAGTCCGTGGATATTGCCAGGTGCTTGGCACTTCACTGTGTTCTCTTTAGGTCTTTTGAAGCTAATACTGTGCAGATTTTCATCTGTTGGCTAGTGTAATTTATACAAACTCTTTAAAAAGCTGTATGAATAAAGTGATTAAAAACATGTTTATTGCTTTTATGGAACCTCACTTCTCATTCAGAAACCTTTTTCTGTTATTAGGCAAATATTTTTAAGGCATTTGCTGAATTGTTCCAAGTTGCTTCAGCTAAACCTGCACCTCTTGGCATCTGTGATTATCCATCATCAAGAGCAATATATGCCATTGACTTGATGCTTAAATGGGACACCAGCAGAGATGGTGAGAAGCTCATTTCTTTGAATGTTGAATGCTTTATATTTGTGGACCTTTTCAGAAATTTTTCTTCTGTCTAAACTCTTACTGTTTTTCAGGCAGTGAGAGCTGTGTGCTCTGTGCCTCCCACTGATATCTGCAACTCCAGATATGCTTTGATCTGTGGGGTTAGCATCTGCCATGCTGGTTAACAGGAATGATGGGGGAGCTGTTAACTGTGCTTGGCTGAGTCCTTGCTTCCCTGGTGCCCCTGCTAGTGCCATTCTCTGTTTAAAAAAAAAAAACAAACAAACAAAAAAAAACAACCAAACCCACCACCAAACCAACATACACACACAAAACCCCAACTGTACAGCAATCTAGTCACTCTGACAGCAGCAAGTTTTCTTTCCCCTTTATGGTGAGAAAATGGCTGAAATACCTGTCTCTTTATAAAAACCTTAAAGAAATATCTTACTATCTGTGGCTTCCAGACTTGGGCCAGTGTCTTCATTGCACAGTTACTTATTAAAGCAGAGAAGGGACCACATTCACCATTTCAGTGCTATTGATGTCCTCAGGATCATCACACGGTTGTTGCCAAGTCTCTGCAAGTACACATATGTGAAGCAGCTTCATGTTAATGCCACAGCATCAGTAACTACCTGGAGGCTTTCTTCTAGTCAGTTGTGGAGGACTGGTAGCAAAATTTGCCAAACAGGGTGAATTCTTTATTATCTCACCAAGAGGCTCAAAAATGTTCTGTAAGCATGCCCAACCCAGACATGTCTCTTCTGTGCATAGAAAAGCAGCAGAGGCACCAACACAAAAAGGACTGTTGGAGGACTATTAAACAGAACTGAGTGTACTCTTTTCTTGTAACACTGTGGTCTGCGGGACCCAGGAGAAATTAATTGCTTGTGCCTGGGTTTGCTGGAGGAGTGAGTGCATGTGTCAGTACCCCTAGCCCACTGCTGCAGTGGCTGATTCTGTAAATACTGAATCACTTCAATGGAGGGAAACGACTGAGAAACAGGAGGTGTAGAATTTAACCTTTGCTGTTCAGATCAGGTGGAGCAAGGGTTTGAATTTGGGTCTGCTACATCCATGTTGAATGCTCTTTCACCTGTCCCAGAGTTGTATTGAATGGGAGAGGCAAAGCAACTTATTAATATTAGTAGCTCGAGGAAAACTATTGTAGTAAAAGGACCAACCTCACATTACAGTCCTGGCTGAACAGGAGCTGCGCAGGTCCCTAGACTTTAGGAGATGCAGGCACGGGTGCGAAAGCCAGGGCTGTAATGCTGTAGGCAGCCTATGGACAAATAGGTTAGTTGCTTCTGTGTAGAGTATGGTTTACCTGTGAATTAGAAGCTTGTACCCTCACTTTACAATATCAACACCAGACAGGAAATAAAATCCTTTTGTTTCTCTCTGCACAGAATGCATTTGATTCTGAACTCTGAACTGTCTTGATGAAATTTTAAGAGAAAATTAAACTTCCTGACTTCCTTCTAGGAGTGAGATGAAGTGGCAGGTGGGAGTGGCTGAAGCGTAAAGGAACAGGACTGCTAGAACTAGAAAGGTAGACATCTAAGAGCTTTAAGAAAGGAAGGTTTGTACTGAAATGTGAAAGAATAAGCAGAGTTTTCTGGAAGATATTTCAAACTGTCAAGCAAGAGAGCTGTATCAGGGAGATCCTATTAAATTGCTGCAAATTCTCATTCTAAATGAGGCATTGGATTAGCACGGTGATTGCAGAATCTATTGGATAATTGTCCTCTGGATAATGATGGTAGAACAGACCTCTGTCCCTCCAAAAAACCCAAACCCACTGAAACAAAAACACCCTACGGGCTTGCCAGCTTGGGCCATAAAAAATGGCCTTTTCCAGTCACTTTCTATAATCTCTGGCTTAAAGACAGGTAGTGATTCAGGATCTCTATAGAGCTTGTATTAAGAGGCTATGTCTGTATTCCCCTTTACAGGGAAAAGAATTATGCAGCCTCAGATCCTGGAAGTGAACTTTAATCCTGACTGTGATAGAGCCTGCAAATACCACCCTACCTTTTTTAATGATGTCTTCAGCACCCTATTTCTGGATGAAACAGACGGCTGCCATGTGACGTGCATTGTCTAGCCACAGGAGGCTTGACTCTGTTATTTCCTTCCCAAATATGCCTGACAGCAAGACTTATATTTCAGTTCTATGAGCTGCTGATGCAACTATTTTCCTATACTGGTAACCCAAGGGAAAAAAATTATATTAGAATAATATGCATATGCCATATACTGTATTGATAATCATTTTGTCTGCGTTTTTCTTGTCTTGCTTTGTTCTGTAAGTCATCAGTTTGTGTTGACCATGTGTTGTTTATTGAATATGGGAGACCTCGAAATAGGACAGTAACTGGAGCAATTGACTTGTTTTTCAGGTAGCCTGATTGCTTGCTTGCTGGGAAACATTGTGCAAGTTCCCCATGTCAACATTAAAACTATAATTTACTGAATCATGTTGGAGTTTGTATATCTCTTCCTTATCTATCCATCTGTTATTCAAAGATCTAAAATGTTCTGATGGGAAATGCAATGAACCACTAGGGTAGTGGGATGAAAGATTTGATGACTTTTACCATTTTTCTTATGTAAAAAAAAAAAAAAAAAAAAACAAAACAAAAACAAAACCCACAACATTTAGAAACAGTGTATTGCTGGCTGTCCTAGCCTGCCCCTTAAAGAAACTTGATTTTTTTTGAGAAGAGGTCAGGCAGGAAGTAAGAAGGATGCAATGTCTAGAGCAGCACAGGAAAGCAGAAGCCTGAAGGAATGAAAGGCATCTGGGAAACTCTGCTAGAAGCCCAAGCAAACTTTGGATTTCAAAGTTTAGGGCCTAAGATAGAGGTATTTGAGAGTGCCGTGTCAGTTTGAAATTAATCATTCCTAATCTCTCCTCCCTCCTCACATCAGGGTAGCTGGCTGAAACTTAGAAATTTTAGGCTGTATATATGTTGCTTTGTATGCATGTACAAGTTGCAAAAATTCTGCTGTCCCTCATAAAGTATGTATTATGTGGGTAGTATTTTTTTTAAGCTAGTTGAAGCAATTGGATCTGCTTGAGAGTGAAGTATAGTTATAAAACTGTATAAATGTTCTAAACCTTGCTTCAGGCTTTGCAAATATGCTATGTGTTATACCTCATGATCAGGAAGGGAGAGGGATATTTTAGGCTGTTTCAGGCTGGTCTCCTTTTTTCCACTGACTGGAACATAGGCTGGAGAAATAAACCATCTGTGTCTTAAGAAAATTCAGTCATTGCACAGGTGGGGCAGAAGGGGGAGCTGGATTGCACAGCCAGAAGTGGTGCTGACAGCCATATAGCTCTCCTGCTCATGAGTCAGAACTTTTTTGGACTCCTTACTTAAATGTGATTAAAGAAACATGGTGAAGTGCTTAACTTAAATGGTGTGACTACTTCTGGTGCAGGGAAAAAGTTTCTGTGATACAGAATATAGTTACAGTAAGGGGTGCTTGAGACTAGATGTAAAGAGACATGCAGTGCTGTTCAGCAGATGTATTTTTCACTTCTAGGAGAGCAAAAGGCACTTTCTGCCTTCAAAATACCAAAAACCATGTAACAAAGTATAACTGTGGATCTAGAGTAAAGGGGAAGGTTTCCCTCATTACAAAGGGAAAAGTGATGTCACGCTTAGCAAACCAGAAGAATGACTTTTTAAAAGCAGTAAGATTTGTGCAGTGGGACCACAAGCTGTGGGCAAAACCAGTCTGTTGTTGTAGTCTTGAACAAGAGATGGATGTATTTTATAGGAAGCAACTGGTTGAACTAAGCATCCCAGATCTTACTGTATCAGCTACCATAACCCTGAGGAGAAACCCTTGTTTCTATTTCTAAGCAGCTAAAGTGAGAAGGTGTGGGTAGGACACTAGTAGGTACAGTGTATGTACAGCCCTGCTGGGCAACAGATCCACCCGTGGCCTGGCTGCTGGCTCTGCCATCAAGGTCTGGTGGTGAACTGGCATCATGATGAGGGTCCAGGTGGAGCATCTTAGTGCTGCCTGGCCAGTGCTGCTGGTGATGCCTCAGAGGTGCGAGCAGGGGGCTGCTGAATATTTGGGTCCTCTTAATTTCTGTCCAGGTGCTCTGAATTTCCTGGTTTTGTCTTGCCCATTGCAATGGTGAGGAGAAGAGATGAAGGGGCTATCTTTGAGGGTTATAGCATCCTGTTGCCTTCAGTGTTTTTCTGCTCAAAACCATTTAAAACCAATAAAAACAGAGGAACGAGGTTAGTAAGTTTACATGTAGTTTAATGCATTTAGCTGACGCTAGATTTTACAATGCTTCAAAGTGGGAAGGCACCAACTGTGGAAAAAAATCTCATATTTCCAGAGAACAATGACCAGAAGATAAACATCTGGCAGCTGCAGTGGGACACACAGCACTAAAGCCCTGTGTCTAGTGGTAAACATGAAAGATTCAGGCCACAATCATGCCTGTCACTGTTAAGAGCAGCCTTCTGGAAGCTGTGTTAATATATGGCTGGATTTCTTCCTCTGAGCAAAATGAAGTTGGAGTTCATGCTTATTTCTGATAATAGTTAAAATGCTGTTGTCATATAAAATGTAAAATAGAAATGGGGTAAATAGTAAAATAGAAAATGGGTATTTTTCAGTCAGGACTATCTTCAAGTTTGCTATAAAACCCAGTCAGGCATACACCCCTTTGTGACTTGCCTAGTAAAGACATATTTGTTTTAAACAAGTACTGCTTTGTCAACTTGTAACTAGCAAAATTATGCTGTAAGTAGTTCAGCTAAAAATAAAATAAGGCCGTAACATTATTTAGAAAATTCCTGTGGGGGGAAAAAAAAAATCTTGGCTGAAAAGTGTTTATTCAGATTGTTTCTTGTTGCGATTGTCCTTCCAGATACGGTAATTGAGTGCAGAAGCCATGGTTAGCCAAGCTAAATAAGGAACCATCAAATAAGCTGCTGTTTTGTTGATGTTATACCAGGAAGCAGTTGTAGCTGTTGCCGTACCAGTCGTGAGCAGGAGAGTCACCAACCCCTGAAATACAGGAAGGTGGTTAGTGTTGGTTTTACTTGCTGCATTTTCTTGACCAGATAGTCTTTGTGTGGCTCTTTCCACTTAGCTCTGGCACTTGTTGGATCCCTCTGTGGGTTAATTCCTTCTCAGAAAACCAGCCAGCAAAAAAAAAAGACAGATTTCTGCTGAGTTATGAGTTGAATTGACTCATAAAACGATACAACAGTCACAAGAAAGGGCATTGCAGGTGGGAGCAGGAGAGGGAGAATAGAATCCCTCTCGCCCACTCTTTTTGGCAGCAGGAAGTGCTACGTTGACTACAAACCCAGTGTGACTTTGAGTGAGTCACTTAGTCTTTTCATGTCATAGATGCTGCCTGAAGAGATGCAGTGTGAGTGAATCAATGGTGGATTGCAGTCTTCCACTATTACAGCACTGCATGTACGTATTTAGAGAACTAGGCAAATATTTTTATTATTTATTTTTGGTTTTGAGGCAAGCTGTTTCTCTTCAGACAGCAAAAGATTAGTCTTGTCTAAAATGGTTGCTGATTACCTGAGTAATGTTGTGATAAGCTTCTTATCACTGCTGTTTGCCCAAGATACCTAGGAATTTTAGTGAGGCACAAACGTTTACGTTTTCTAGTCACACAAAAGCTCTTATCAAAGGGTGGCAGAAAGAGCTTCTTGAAATTTCAACATTTAAGGATGTAGATATGTAAATTCTCTCAGGTGGCTGCTGGCATGCCTTAAAAAGAATTTTGGAAAACTTCTCCGAGCCATATTCTGTACTCAAGCTCATTTTCAGGGAGAAAAGATTATAACATAAAACTTTCAGCTCAGCACCTTGCAAATGACAGCAGAAGCCTATGATTAAGAAACTTACTTTTTCCACTTACCCATCCCATTTTGTGAGCTCCAAAAAATATTGGAGTCCATGCCCAGTTTAATGCCAGCTGCCCCGCATACAGACCCAGAGGAACCACTGACTTTTCATTGAAGCCCCCCAGTTCCTTCCATACCAGGTAGGAGCCATATCTGGAGAAAACAAATGTAAGGTATAATTCAGTACACTGGTTAGAAAGCAACCACGCATTCTTGATCAAATGAAAGGACTTCAGTGCTAGGGTCTAAATTTATTTGGAAAAGTGGGTATCCGGGTACTACTTGGCACAGTGACTGCACAGGGTTAATCACCTGCTGCAGACTGCAATATGGAGAGAGAAAAATTCCCTGTCCTGCCAGAGTTCTTGCTTCTAGGTGCAGAGGAGCAGATGACCTACTGCATTTCAGTCTTAAAAGAGAAAGCTGTGTTGAAATGGAGGCAAATCTAACATGCAAAGGTAAAAGGTAAGTCTGTAAACAGTGAAGAAACTCTTAATTTTGGTACTGGGAGATGGTGCTTTAAAAATAAATTAAAAAAAAAACCACAACCCACTAACTAAGTGGATGAAATTAATATAGGAGAAATAGGAACTGAGTGGCAGCCTAAAGCACAGGTGAGTATGGGGATGGATGGTGTTAGAGCAGGAGGAACCCTGTAGTCACTTTTCAGAAAGAAGGGGACAAAGATGGGGAGAACAAAGATTTTAGGAGTTTTGTGGAAAGAATTAACCACAAGGAGCATGTAGCGTCCTTCCTGTCTGCAGGATCCTGGCTACTGAAAGATATTTTGAAGATTTTGAACAGAGCTTAATGCCACAGAAGAACAGTTCACCAGTGGGATCCTAGAATGTAAGCTGCTAAAGACAGGAATTCTCAGGATTTGGGAGATTTACTAACGTAAGGTTTATTTTTGCACCAAAGGAACCTGATTAGAACAGGGAGCATTCATCACCTAAGACTATTTCTTTTGCTCTTCCCTTTAGACATTAGCTAGGTTTCAGTCCAGATGACTGCACAGCCATTCCAAGTGACAACAGTAGAATCCCCTGGAAAAATGCCAACATCTGGAACTAAACCCTTGTTTCAGAATTAGTATCTGAATACTGGTTCCATACTGGTAGGAATGTCAATGGGACTGCGCACTATGCTGGACAGCAGGCAGCTCGTATGTGTTTCTGCTGGCAGTGGAGCAAAGATGGAGACCAACTTCTAAGCGTTATTTTTTTAGGAGCAGACAAACATCCATAGGAGTAATTGCAAGGAGTTTGTCTTCATTTGTAGGTCATACAAGAAGCAAAATTTTTTTTGTTTAACACAGTGACACAAGCATGCTTCTTGGCTGTTATTTTCATAGGGACTGAACAATGCAGCTTTGATTACAGAGACTATTAAAAAAAAAGAAAGAGAGGGCAGGGTAAGCATTAAAAACTTAACAGTTTATCTTCGTAAAATGCATCAGGACCCAAATCTGTTCTTATTTACAGAGCCACAATGTGGACTTAGAGTTGTTCGTACATCTAACTGACTTCAGACCAAGATCATGATGTACAAATCTGCTAGGAAGCTAAATGTCAAGAAAGGCATGTAAGCTTATTACATCTTGCTTTCAGTTATTTCTTGCTTTTAATATATTCAAGAGATTCTACAGGAATGAGATATCTTGATCATTCAAGGAATGTGTGCATATGATGGATTACAGAAGAAAAGGCCTGGTAATAAATATGATCTTTTCACTGAGCTAGAGGTATAGTACATAACCAGGGCCATCCACCTCAGAATATACTGATTCTGATATTATCAAAGTAAGCGATAAGCTGTCACAATTTGGATTTTTAAAATATTTAGCTTGATATCCAGGTTTATGATGAGGAATCCAGAAAAAGGGTTACGAATTATGCAGTCCACTTGAAGGAAGCCCTTTACGGGAAAGCCGCTCAGCTCTTGTCTCTTTTGATAAAAGGCATTTTTTTATTCACAGGACAGTAATGATCTGATTCAAATGCTAACTCTTGGAGTATATAAGAGTAGAGAGCAATTTTTAAAAGTACACTCTGTAAGAGGAGAAAGAAGAGAATACTGATGGGAAAGGAGGGAGGGTACATGATGCTATAAAAATTACAAAGCTTTTCTGGAAAAAAAATGAAACCACAATGAATGTGCGAGGGCCAATTTAGCATTCACATACAGTTTTAGACATTGCATCATTGCTGTATTTTGCAACAGGTGGTGTGGTATTTAAGATAACCTGCAGGGTGACTGACTATGTAACGTTACCTCGGAAAAGATTTTCTCTTTGAAACTTTAAATAGTTAAGCCAGTGCTATATACAAACTACAAATCACTTAAAATGTACTGTCATGATGGAAGAAATGGGAGGGGTAAGCCATAAAAGGCATATTCCATCCTAAAAAACTACTACTATTGGATTACCAACAACGTGTATTTGATAACTAGGAAAAAACATGCTGAATCTTAGTATGTAGCTAGTTCTTAATGACCAAGTGCAGAAGAGACACAAAGCATGGCTTCGTGCTTGGGGGCTGCACAGACCTCTGTTGAGACCCTACAAGCAGAGGCTCTACCTTTCCTCTATGGCACAGCTCACCAGAGTTAACATAAAAGCCCGTGATGTTAGGTGGACAGCTTCCAGAGCAGTCTGTGAGGAGTATCAAAACTGCCCAATCAATCTCCTGAGACAACCTACATCTAGCAAAATATTTTTGCTACATCTTATTAAAAGTAGCAGCTGCCAAAGTACAGTATTATTAAACTTCTAAGGTTCCTGTGGGAATGGTATTTGGCTTTGTGATTCCTTGTTCATTTGACAGTGATTGCTGTGCTGTCAGGTATTTTAAACTAGTTAAATAAGGAGGCAATATATGGCTTCAAACATTTACAGTATAACAGCCTGGCAGTTTTATTCAAAAGGACATGTATATTTCGATTTTGGTGTCTTTTAATTGAGCTCTGTTAGAACAGTTCTATCCCAACCCCACCCCCTCCCCGCCCTTTCTTTTTATTTTCTTAAAACTACTGAAGGACATACATAGAAGAAATCCCAGTACTGCCTTGCTCCATTGCTGCCAGATTGGCAGCTTTTCCCCTCAGAATGAATGAGGAAGGCACATTAATGGCGTCTTTTCAAACTCCCTCTTTTGATGCTGATCCTTGTGCACACAAAATGTCCTATCAAACCCACACATGACTCCCAAAATGCATTTTCACCTGTTAAACGGGCAGCTTGACACAGTTTCTTACAAACATACAGCCACAGGAATACAGTAATAGTTCTCTAGTCCTGCATTACACAGTAAGCAACTCTGAGATCAGGTAAGCGCCATAATACAATGTGAAAAACATACCCCATAGATGTATAGAGAGTTCCCCAAACAGGAGCGAACACCCAGTTAGGTGGACACCAGGATGGCTTCTGTAGAGATTCATACCACACTGGGATTTCCTTTTTGGTTATCTTGCTTCCTAAAAATCCTCCTGCATGGGGCAAGAGTGTGAAGCCCACTGCTGGGGCCCAGGCTGGTACCGCTTCCATTGAGACAGTGAATCTGAAACAAACCCAAACATATTGATTTGGCAGAGCAATTTTAAAATGCAACTACAAAAAAATTTCATTTTTTTGCAGATTTTAAAAATATATACGTGTAGGATCTGATCCAGAGCCTAGTCTTGTCACTGAGAAAGACAGCAGCTGAAATTAATGGATCTTGTACCAGGTTCACTGGACAATACTCACCCCCAGAAAGGAATGTATCATTTACATGGGGGGAAGTGAGGCCTTTACTTTCCTCTCAGCTTTGTGCGCTAAGATTACTGAATTTTACCTACATAAATATCCTCACCCATAAGTATGCCAGAGGAATAAAGCAGATGGGTATTACATGAACTGCACTTGGGGGGGGGGAAAATATGCACCAAGATCTGTGTATTTCTGTATTCACCAAAAAGCCCATTCACTCAATGAAATGGTGTAGTCAAGAGTAAGAAAACTGTGTGTGCTTTCCTGTGCTCAAGCAAAATAATTGTATACCTTGTGTTGCATTTTTAGCCTCAAAAGGTTGCTGAGGATGCTCAGTGGTCAGTGAGAGTGATGTGAATTAGTAGCAGACACTTAAGATGCTGCCTCGGAAAACAAACACCAGGGAGGACAACGAGAGGATAAGTACTTAAATGATGTTTTGCTAAACAAGGAGGAGATCTCGTTGGACAAATGGGGAGTGCACCTGTGGCTTCTTCACGAAGCATTCAATCAGTCACTGCAATCTTGGCTGCCAAGCCCATGAAGTGTACTGGATTAAACTCGCCTACAGAAGTAAGACTAAGTAATAGCTCGTTCTGGTTAGACCGTGCTGCTTTAGTTCGAGTACAGGTGGCAGTAAAAAAAGTAAGCAAGCAAGCAGGAAAAAGCTTCATTGCAGATTTTCTGGCCAAAAGCCAAACGCTACAGAAGAGCTGTGTTTAGCTTGCTAAAATGTAAACAGATTAGAGGTAAGATAAAAAAGGGCAGAACTGAAACGCGTTATTTTTTTTCAAATATACAGTAGGCAAATACACACGATTCCTGTTCATCTGTTATGCAGGAGGGGGAGACAGCAGGAAGGAATCATAAGAGAGGTTGCAGCAGTGGGGAAAGAGTAACTGTGGAAGCCCCAGGAGAGAAAATAAATTTTTAGAGCAACCAGCATTTCAGAGGTTTGTCAAAGAAAAGTGCCTTATTGTCTTGGCTGTTGTCTTGGCCTATGTTTAGAAGTTTTTATTTCTGTAGTTATGACTGCTGGGATGAGGAGGCAGGGAGCGGGGAAGAGGAAATCCTACTTGTAACAGATGTGCTTAAACTGATAGGAAATGGCGCACAGATGATGTTGCATTGTCGCAATTCTGCTGGTACAGTGGATTTCTGTTTGGAGAACAGGTATAAGCTTGGCCAGCAAGGCAGCTCTCTTGCATTATGGGTTTCGTCCCTGTACTCAGGCATCTGCCCATACAGTTACGCAGATTTAATGAAGAGATTTCAGTGGCTGAGACCACAAGCCAGGTTGCATGGGATCAAGAAAAATCCCGATGGTGATAGAAGCAGAGCAGAATTTTGAAGCCAAAACAGAGCGTGGAGGGACCGGTAAAGCACGCAGGATTAGAAAGTTTGTAAGGAGTAAACAAGAAAGGGCATGTAGGCTGCTGGGCTGTGGGCATGCCTCAGGGGAGAGGTGTGGGAGGGCAGTCAGTAGGAATGCACGCAAAAAAGGCAGCAGACAAAGCAGTACAACAAAGTCAAAAACAGAGCAAAAGAATGACCCAGTGAAAGAAAAACTAAGCAGGGAAGAATTCAGAACTAAGGTTGTGGAGAAGGAGTGGGAGACCAATGTGCTAGTCTGCTGGAATACTATCAATTAGGTCTTGGGTGGAGGATGGACAAGGAAGGGAGGGGAAAAAAAATCTGCATAGCTCATTGCTGTAGTCATTGCTGCCATACTTCCTGCCTAATGGATTCTCCTTGCTATTTACCAGGGAGCATCTTAAACGGAGCAAAGGCGTTAATGTGTTCTCCTGTGCCTAGATCTGCATTGTTATTTTCCTGAGGGAGCAGGCTGTCAGCGGCAGTATACACTACTTGTCACCCATATTGACAGCATTAAAGGCTCTGCTTTTCCTAGAATGTGAAGGAATTGCTATGTGCAGGAGCAACAAGGTGTAACGGGAACAAGAGCTCCAAGCACAATGACCCCCTTTGGTTGCCTTCAGATAAGTAATTCCCAAAGATTAAGTTAAAAATTTAAAGTTACTAAGATCTCACTAATTCTTAATCCTGTCGGTCCTGCTTTGCCTACAGAGAGAACATGAGGCTTAGTTCTCTACACGCGCTGTAAAGTGCTGGTCGTCTGTGCAGCTCCAGTGGGGCTATCAAATGCTAATTTTTTATTATATTTTTTTTTAAGTGATAAGCAAGAACCCACAGGGGTTTATGCTTTATTTGGACGTAACAATATCAGGGTGGTTTCCTGCAGGTAGTAATCAACTGGACTTTGTCAGGGCTTCTGTCAGGGAAGAAAGTTTGAAAGTATTCTGCAAGCTGAAAGTGCTATATGCTACCAAATTGGAAAAGTACTGCTCTGATGCAGTCATTAGTGAATAAATGATGTAGCTACGCATCTATCCCTCTGCATGTTGGAGGAAGAAGGCTGAAATAACTCTTAGGTGACAAGACAAAGAAAATCAGGCAGGCAAACAGAAATGGGAAAGGCACAAAGCAAAGAAACAGGGAAAGTGAAGCCGTGCATGAACAGGAAAGGGGAAGAAACGAAGTGATGAGATTGAACATACTGGCTTGAATTGAATGTTGGTGTCCTAGTCTTTTGACTACTATTACTACTAATTATATACTATGTTTTCTGATAGTATTTCTCAGGACTTCCTAAGCACGGCAAAATACCCTCTTGCATAGTTCCAAGGAGAAAGAGGAACAAAGCCACGCAGCAAGATCAGACTGTAGGCTTGGTAGACTTGACCTAGTAGACCACAGCTGTCCATCAGCAGTGAAAGTTCCTGTATTATAACCCCCAAGAAATAAAATACTAGTGTCAGTTTCCCATAAAAAGCAGTAGCTAACTCAGGGAGCAGCACTAGTTGATTTTGGAAGAAGCCATGCCCATCTTCCTCTGGTTACTCAGTGTAGGTCTTTGGTGAGAGAGTAAGCGAAAGGCAGGGATGCACTGGAGAGTCGGTGCATTCAGTCAGTGCTGTAGCCTTTGTTTGGTTAGCTGTGCAGCGCCAGATCTGCGAGACATTTACAGAACGCCCAGTACATTTTTTAAAAGTAATGTAATCACAGAATATATATAAAGGATTATCAGCCTTGACTTCCTTTTAGTCTATATATGATAATTCTGAAATTACTTGGTAGTAACTTGCATTGCACAGGCTTGCTACCACAGCCCCTCTGGCTGCATCTGTATTACACAACCTAGAAATAATTACTACTTTCCCACTCATATCCCAGCTCCACTTCAGGGTGAGATCTGGTTGCACAATATTCTTGCACCCTGATTTTCATACTGAAGAAACCTGGACGTCTGTGGATGGTATCTGCAGTGTGCCCAGCAGATACCTGCCTCTAAGAACCACCACAGCTGGAAATCTTTTCTCCCCCTACACACTTAACTCATTTATTTCTGTTTCCACCTCTTATCTCTGCCTGCAACATTTTTTTCATCATCCTGCCCATTTTCTGTGCAGCCCTAGTCTGACTTCAGGCAGTTCCAGCAGAGCAGTGAAGACTACAGCAGGCCAGTTTGTTGTACAAATGCGTTAAAATAATTTTTCTAGGTATTCAAAACATCTGACTTGCCCAAAGATGGTTCTAGCTACATAAAGTAACAGGAGAAATGGCGGGCGGGGACGGACGACCACAATACTGCAACTTGCTGCCTACTGAACTTCCATCTTTTTCCAGGTTGTTTCTCTGTGGTGGTGTAACACACAGAAAAAACAAACAGAAGCTTTCCATGTCCTCCTCTTTCTGGAAAAAATGTTGCGCACCCAAAAAACGGGATGGGGTGTGCCAGGGCAGGGACTAGATATATCATGACAGAGGAGCTGGTTTGCTTCAGCCTGATGAAAAAATGAACTAAAGCACTTATTTATCTTCAAGCAGGTCTCTGAAAGGCAGGTGGGTCCCTTCCCCTTCTCCAGGTGCTCCCAGGGAGAGCTCAGGTCAGTGGGAAATAGAAGGAAAGAAAGGACAACTACTTTCGTTGCGTTTTCTTATATCCCTTTGCTGATAAACCTCTGACTAATCCCTTTCTTGTGCAACTTAGTGCTGGCTACCCAATCACATGGGGCTTAAATTCTAGCTATCGCATTAAAAACACGAAGGAAAAATCTCTCATCAGGGCTAAATCACCCACGCGATTCTGGGCTTTCCAGTCCCCTCTGTTTTGAAGTAGATTGACAAAGCTGTGAAAGTACTGGAGGTCGGGGGAGGGAGTCCCCTAAGGTATATGCTTTCCCTCTACTCCTCTACAGTCTATGTGTTTGAGGGCAGATAAGGTTCTACCCAGGTCTGTGAGACAGCATGCAAATTTTCCCTGGGGAAAGGCTTCTTCCCGAGCTAGCGGTCTGAAGAATGTAGGGGTGCATACTTCATTTATATTGATAAACTGTTTCTGTCTGTTGTGGCTTTTAACTCCTGGGAAACCGCAACGCTAAAAACAAAGCTATATCACAGTCTATGACACAGAATACGGCTACCACAAAAAAGCAGTCTTATCTTTGTTATCTAATCTCAAGTAATAGAGAAACTTAAAACAGTATATAAGTATCTAACAATTGAGTGTATAGTATATGTTTATAAAATGTATTTATAACTAAAAATAAAAATTATGGCCTTCATTTAAGGATATAACGCAAGGTGTACTCGTCGGGTTTAGAGACAACAAATTTCACTGCCCAGATTACACTTCTTTTAAAATGGCAGAGCACAAGTTGTGCAAACAAGTCTAGGATTTATTGAAGACTCACACACTGGGAACTGAAATGCACACTAGAACAACATCTGCCCAGGTGGTAATTTGTCATTTACTGCTCAATCTCTTCTGATTTTCCCTATGTATGTTTGTATTAAATCCTTTGGGCGCAGTGTAGTTTGAAGACAAAACATCCCTTTGACTACCCTCCTTCCAAAACAGCTACCCGACCTCCTGCCGTAGGTTTTTCTTCTTCTGCTTTGTCCACCCACTTGGAAAGCATCATCCACATCTGTTCTTAAAATAAGTTAAGTTTCTCTTGGACATTTCCAGCTTAAGTGCTGCCTAGGCCTGACTCTTTTTAGCTCGCCAGGTATTCTTTTAACTGGGGAAAATGTAACAAGTGCCACATCCAAGGGATGTTTTAATAGCAGCGGGCCGTTCCTGGGGCGTCACCACTGGTAAGTCTCAAGTGCTTTACAAGCGGTCTGTGCCATTTTACAGCAAACCAAAGATGAAATGGTAGCGCTGAGGCGCGCTCCCAGCCGCAGCGTCGCTACCTGAGCTTTGTAGGAACTGGACACTGCTCTGGGTTTTGCCTCTAAAAGCACCAAACATGACTCTTCCCAGGGCTTGATGGGCATCCGGTAGGCCAAACTCTAATCCAGTGGCCCAGCGCAGATGGGGCAGCCCTTGCTGTCGGGGCTCGTGGGGCAGCTGGTAGTAAGGGTGCCTAAAAGCTCCAGCACACAAGCTAAACACAACGAGAGCAGCAGCTACTCTCAGGGTGCTCACTGAGGTACTGCCAGCTGATGGTACTTGGCACCCAGCATCTCCTCTCAGCTTAGCACAAGAGGAGATGCCGCTGACGTTATGGGTAGAGGCAGCCACGGAGTGGGATGTAGACATGTATGTTGTACGTACCCTATATCCATGTATGTCATATATATCCTGTATTACAGAATCACAGAATGGACGGGGTTGGAAAGGACCTTCAGAGATCACCTAGTCCAACCCCCCTGCCAAAGCAGGGTCACCTACAGCAGGTTGCACAGGAATGCATTCAGGCAGGTTTTGAATATCTCCAGAGAAAGAGACTCCACCACCTCTCTGGGCAGTCTGTTCCAGTGCTCTGCCACCCTCAAAGTAAAGAAGTTTTTCCAAAGTAAAGAAGTTTTTCCTCATATTCAGATGGAATTTCCTGTGTTCCAGTTTGTGCCCATTGCCCCCTTCTCCTGTTGCTGGGCACCACTGAAGAGTCTGACCCCATCTTCTTGACACCCGCCCTTTAGATATTTACAAGCATATTTATCTGCTGCCTGTGCATTTCAGCTAGCTTGAGAAGCTCACTGGCTTTTCCAGGTATTTTACCTGGAGGCTGACAAAAACGGAGGGAACCACCTCAGCACAGGCCAGAAATTAGAAAAGCGCGCACAACCTGCTCCCCGCGACCCTTCCGAATGGGCCCCGGATACAAAGCCAACAGAATTTCTGGCTGTTCTCACCCATTTTCCTTCTCCCCAGTTAAACTTAATCCAATCTCATTTACGAAACTGCTCTGACTCGCTGCTTGATACCGTTTCATAACCTCAAGTGCGGCAAAGTCGTTGCAACACCGCAACTTTGGCATGGCAACTTTCACTTTTTCTTTCTTTGGAGTTTTTTGGGGTTTTTTTTAAGGAAAATAATCCTGCCATCGAACGCTCAAATTACTTAAAGCGCATTTCACGCTGATTTATAAGCGTCTCTTAGAAATCCGGAGGGAAAAATTAAAAAACAACCCCAAACAAGCCCTTTCTTTGCCAGGGCCGCACGGGGAGGGGGGGGTCCCGGTGACTCCCGGAGCGGTACCGCCGCCGGAGACCCGGCGGCGGCACCGTTCCGGGAGCCACCGGGACCCACGCAGGGGTCCCCCACGGCGGCCCACGGTCTCTCCCGTCCCGTCCCACAGGCAGGGCAGCCCCCGGCGTTACCTCCGCTCCCGCGCTGCCGCCGCCCGTCGCGCCTCCTCTGCCGTGAGGCGGCGGCGGCGGCGGCAGCGTCCGGGCTCCTCCCGCCGCCCGGGCCCGCCCCGGGGTGGGACCTCCGGCGCCGGGCGGGAGGAGGCGAGGGGAGCGCGGCGTGGCGCAGGCCGGGCCCAAGGCGGCGGGGCCGACCTCTCTCCCTTCCTCCCTCCCTCCGCTCCCGGCGCGGGGGTGGTGGTTGCCGGCGGTGGAGGCCGCCCGGTTCCCGTGGCAACGCGGGGCGCAGGCGGCCGGGCGGCGGCGGCCGCCATGGGCAGCTGGGCCGCGGCGACATGGCGGCTTGGTGGCTGCCGCGGGCGCGGCGGCCTCCGCGGCGTACCGCGGCGGCGGAGCAGCTCCCGCCCCGGCCGTGGGGACCGGGCGGCGACCCTGAAGGACCTGTTGCAGAGTTCGGTGGAGGCCGAGGAGTCGGGCGCGGCGGCGGCGGCAGCGGCGTCAACAGCAGCAGCAGCGAGGCAGGAGCGGCGGTCCCCCCGGGAGGGCACGGTGCTGCTTTTCCCCGGGCAGGGCAGCCAGTTCGTGGGGATGGGCCGCGGGCTGCTGCGCTACCCCGGCGTGCGGGACATGTACCGCCTGGCCGAGAAGGTGTTGGGCTACGACCTGCTCTCCCTCTGCCTGGAGGGGCCGCGGGACGAGCTGGACCGCACCCGGCACTGCCAGCCCGCCGTGTTCGTCGCTTCCCTGGCCGCCGTGGAGAAGCTCAACCACCAGCAGCCTGAAGTGAGGGGGCGCGGGGCGGTGGGGGAGGCCGGGCCGGTGGGGGAGGCCGGGGCGGCCCCCTCAGGGTGAGGCCGGGCCCCCGCCGCGGGCCTGGGCCCCACCGGGCGGCTGTGAGGCGGCTCCCGCAGGGCCCTCGGCGGCCCCTGGGGAACTCGGGGGGTGGGCGGGAGAAACATGGTCCCCCCCCGTGGGGGGCGGCTGATTTTGGGCCTCGGGTCTGTCTCCGTGCAGGTGGTGGAGAGCTGCGTGGCGGCGGCGGGGTACAGCGTGGGGGAGTTCGCGGCGCTGGTCTTCGCTGGAGCCCTGGGCTTTGCCGAAGGTGGCCGGGGAATGTGCGGAACCCCCGAGTAGGATCTCCCACCTCCCCCCGGCCCCGTGCTTTTTCCCAAAGCATCGCCTGTTAACGTTGTTTCCCTCCCACCCCGCCTTATTTTTATTTTTTTTTTTAATAGAGGAAAAATTTNAAGTTTTATTTTCTGCTTCCAATTTTCACTTTAACATGTGTAATAACAGCATTAAAAGCATTGACGTTTCACGAGAGTACACGGCCACCCTTTCTTGCGCGCAGGGGCACGGCGCCTCGAGCCGTGTTTTCTCGGGGCTTCTATTTAACCCACCATCTCTGTTCTTCTCCGTAGCGCTGTACGCGGTGAAGGTGCGCGCCGAAGCCATGCAAAAGGCGTCGGAAGCTGTCCCCAGTGGAATGCTGTCGGTTATCGGTCGGCGAGAGACAAATTACAAATTTGCCTGCTTGGAAGCCCGTAAACACTGTGAATCACTGGGTATAGAAAACCCCATATGTGAAATTTCAAACTATTTGTTTCCAGACAGCAGAGTCATTGCAGGACATTTACAGGTATTGCTTCAGAATAGCTGTTCCTCTAGTTGAATTTAACATTTCTTTTTTTTTAAACTTTCACTTTGCACTTCTGTGTGGAAGTTAACCTGTACAGCCTTAGTTTGTCTAAACAAAAGTATTTGATCTGTGGGTTGTTTGGGTTTTTTTTTTTCCAGCGTGTGCTCAGTTGTTGGGTAGGGAAAGGAATTCCCTCATCACACTGAGTCTGTTGAGGTGGTTCTTGTGGGGTGACTGAGTAAACCTTTGTTGTGCAAGACTCTCACTTCTCTCTCTCTTTTATAGGCTTTGAAGTTTTTGCAGGAGAATGCCCGAAAATACTATTTTATACGTACAAGTATGCTTCCAGTCAGCGGGGCTTTTCATACCGGACTCATGGAACCAGCAGTAGAGCCATTGGCTGAAGTCCTAAAATCGATTGAGATTCAGAAACCAGTGGTCTGTGTCTATTCCAATGTTGATGGCAAAAAGTACATGCACTCAAAGCACATTGAGAAGCTGTTAGTGAAGCAGGTGGTTTCACCTGTTTTGTGGGAGCAGACCATGCATTCTGTATACGAAAGAAAGCAAGGAACAGAATTTCCTTACACGTACGAAGTGGGGCCTGGGAAGCAACTAGGAGCCGTTCTCAAAAAGTGTAATTTAAAGGCCTGGAAACAATATAACCATGTAGATGCTCTGGAAGATGAGGAAGCAGCGGAGACCTAAGTAGCCTTTTGAGAAAAATCCACGTGACTTGTTTTTTTCTGCCTAATTTAAAAATAACTTTGTGCTCCCAAAAGAAGAAGTCTTAAACGTTCATGGCTTTTCATGATGAAAAGAGCACTGTGCGCATAGTCGCAATGGACATTTTCCTTCCCTGTGTGCCTCAGGTGTGAAAGGAGAGAGTAAAGTCTGGCTCTTCCATCTGTGTCGGGACTGCAAAACTGCCAATAAATACACCAAATACCCTCCTGTTTGGCCTCAATCCTGCAAGCAACTTCTCTTCTCCTTTTTTTTTTTCCCTTTTAAAATTTTTTTTGGGGGGTGGAATGGGGGGTGGATTCAAGTTAAAGTCAGTAGCTTTGGCTGCCTGGTGCAGAATCTTCTGCATGGATATGGGGGTACAATCGGGCTGTTGGCTCCGGGTTGGGGAGGCCTCTGCGCTGGGCTTGAGGGTGCTTTCAGAGGAGCCGTCGGCTTGGTATGGCTTTCGGTGGGTTGATGTTCCTGTTTTCTAACTTGACTGACTTGTGGGACGTACATCTGTGTAAAATTCTTTTAATTTCTGTCCATATTGCCAGGTAGCAGCCAGGTGAGGCAAATGTTATTAGGAACGTGAATTTCTTAAGGTTAAACTATAAATAAACTATAAAGCTTTTCTTGGTATTTTTAAGGCTGTGGGGTGCATCATTACTGGCCTTATAGTCCACACGTGGAAGGAAGTGATTTTCCCTCCAGTAGTCCAATGCCACGTCGGTTGTGGAAAGTTACATAAGAAATGTTTCACTGAAAGAAAAAACTTAAAAATAAATTCCCCACCTTCCCAGAGGTGCAGGGCTTTTGTTGTCCCTGACCAAGCCTCTGAGGCTGCGTAGGCTGAATTAGCCCTTTGGATGACTTTTCTTGACGGAGCGGAAAATATCAGCGTTGGAAACTTTACAGAAAGATCTTTCCGGGGCACCTTTGGAGAGGGTGGTAACAGAGTGCCAGGGAGGAGGATTTGAACGCTGGTAGTTTGGTTGTCTGTGTTTTTGACTGTGCTTTGCCAGCTTGTATGTTTTCTGAAAGCAGGAGATGAGCTGGAGAGGAGCAGGTTGTCCCGAGCCCTCCCAGAAAGAGCTTCCCAGTTGCCTCGTTGGCACTGGCTGCCGTTGGGTGGGTGAGGGCTGCCGGCAGGTCCCTGGGCTGGCTGGCCGCGGGGGCGGCACCCGCTGCCTCCAGCACCTTCCTCAGTGCCTGCAGTGCTCGAGGTGGCACTCAGAACGGCTTTAGCACCAAATCCACGGGTTTGGATTCGGTAACCAACCTTTGGCTTATTAAAATAGGTCTGGTCGTGTTACAACGCTGGGCTGCCTGTGCAAGGTACCTGCAGGGCACAGGGAAAACGTCTGCTTGCTTTGTTTGCTCTTTGTCTGTAAAGGGTACTAAAAGCTTTAGGAAATAGGAGAGAACAGCATTTGCTCAGGGATCATGTACAAACAAGCAGGGAAAGGTTATATTGTGCCTATTATAGTGTGACCAGAAGCTTCAGCTGAAACCCGGGTTTTTTTATGTTTTGTATTTTAACAGTATATTTAACATATGTAGGAAGAAATTAAGATATTACTTAAATGACCATGCATGTCTTGAATAATGTATTATGAAATGCAGAATAACTTCCAATTACAGTATTAATCATTTTGTAATTTCACATTTCTGAAAGGGAAAGTGTATTAAAAATACTGGCCTCTATTATGATTGCTTAATGGAGTGTATTATTAAACAGTTCTTTTGGAACTGGAATTGGCAGCTGAGCCTACTTTTACAGTACAAATTCCACTTTTGGCATGTATAAACATTAATGATTAGTAAAATACAGAAGAATATGTCAGCTTAATCATTGGACTACTAGAAGCTGCCAGTTAAGGGCTGGGAATACTGTAAAGAAAATTATTGCAGTGAAGGCTCCTATGTTACAGGTAAGGTGTTAATTATTCAGTAAAGCATACCAAAGTCATGACTAGGTGGTAAGAATATCTCAACTAAATCCCATTCATATTATTAAATGTTGAATTATGTGTTAGAAGTTTCTAACTAGATCTTGTAAGGCCAAACACAGCGTTAGTGACTTTGAAACCAGCTTTTACAATAGTTGGAACTTAGCATGGCATGTTGGTGGCACTCATTTTGGTTTTAGTATAGTGCTTTATAGTTTCTGAACTTTTTTTTAAATTATTTAACTTTTTTTTTGCTGCAAATTTCGGAGAACTATTTTCTATTTGTATTGGTCTTATCTTTTTTTTTTTTTTTTGTTTTTTTTTTTTTTTTTTTTTTGGCCTCATTTCACTTTATTGCACACTTTGCCTGGAATAAAAGCTCTTTAGGAGAAACATGCTTGAAACCTCTGTTTGCAAATGCAGAATATTAGATGAACTTTGCACCTTTGTCAGCTGCAGAGTGCTGAAGGTATGTCTATATCCTAAGAGCATCCCACTCGTTTGGGTCCTGTTTAATTAGAGGGAAGAAGGAACCGTAGCCGCTGGGGAGGTGTTTGCTTTGCTTCTGTGGCAGTGTTTGAGCCTAAGCCGAGGTAGCAAGCCGTGCGTTGCGGAGGCTGCTCCTCAGCGAGCCTCCTGTCTTCAAAATCAGAAGCCAAATGGTATCGTACTCTTGTGTTGATGTTGCAGTTTATATCGGCTAAAAAAACGCGTGATGGAGGTCTTTGTACCTCTGTATTGAGAGCATTCAGGGCTTCCTTTTGTGTAGTGCCCGGCGGCACGATGTCATGTTGGTGTATGGCTGTAAATGAGCGGAAGGGTGTCTCGCGTGCTGTAAAACTTGCCCGTGGCTAGGCAGAGAGCAGCATGCAGAGTAATTAAGGATCCCGGATCTTAGTACTGTTCTCTGCATTTCTTTTATGTGCTTACTCATCTATGCCTTCTGCTTCTGGAAACTGAACGTTTAAGACGTGAAAAGTTGGCATGGTTCCTTCACCTAGGAACAAGCAGAAACAGGATGCGGAAAAAAAAATCAAGTGCTGTAAACGCTGTCACATGAGGAAGTGTGCAGTAAAAAAAAAAAAAAAAAAGATAATTAAATTTCAGTCTCCTGAGTCACAGTGCGGAGCCTTAGCTGAGGCTCCTTGCTCAGCTCCACAGGTGAGAAGGGAGCCTGGTAATTACTGCTCGCTGCGGTACTCCCCGTTTGTTGCAGATTCTGTTCGCTTTGTGTTTCACTTGCTTCATGGGTGTGATTGCATTTTATATTCCTTGAGACTGTGTTTTGCGCCGAACATGCTGGATGATGAACTTCCCCTCTCTTGTGATTCAAAATATTACATTATTGATTGCAAGAGTGTGAAAGAGCAGAGTTCTCCCACGCAGCTCTCAGGTGGAACAGGCAGTACTGCAGTCTCCTGTTTATCATTGCTCCCCGGTGCATAAAGATTATTTATTTAGAAATAACTGAAATTATTTTATAGCGTTAAAGTGATTCAGCCAGGAAGAATCAAATTTTTGGCAGCTGGTACTTTTATTAAACGTGCATAGATTGTTTATTAGACTCTTGATGGTGATTTTTACCCTTCACTAAGTAGTAACTTTAACGTATTTTCTATCACACTGCTGTTACGGAGTTAGAACAGTCAATTCGCTGATGAAACTTTGATCTGGTTTTTGGTTATGTAGGAAATTCAGCTGGCCACCTTTTGGCCCGAGTGAGACTAAGGTTCCAGATATGCTAACCGTGCTTTTTTAGGAAAAATTGCCTACCTGCTGCTGAAGGACAAATCGGCTCAAGGGCATTTTGAAAAAAGGTGACACTAGAATACGTGCTGCTGCTGCTGCTGCTTGAACTTTCAGGGTATGCTGGAGCCACCACCCTCTACGTACCTTCTTTGTGTACCTTCTTTTTACTCTGCGTTTCAAGTCAATCAACAATATTTCAAAGTCCTTTAACATGAAATGGTTGAATGTTTGTGTTTTTTTTCTTCCCCAGAAGAATTTTTTGAGACGAGCAGTTACGATCATAATGGGATTTGGGCACCATTCGCGAAAGAGAGGAAACACATTCTCAACCCGCGTAAACTTGACTGGGTTTGGCATTTGTCTCCAGTAAAGAAGAGAGTGGTTCAAATTCCGTGTCTGATTTAAAGCAGGGACTTGAAACTCCAGCCTCTCGGATGAACGCTTAAATCACTAGGCCATTAAATATTGTATTTTCCTCTTTCAAAAGTGCGCTAACCCTGGTAGTCGCTTGACTAGGCAGGAAGCAGGTATCCCCTCTGCCGAGGGGAATACCCAAACCACAGCGATGCACTTTCGTTTTCTCTCGCCCAGAGAGAGTCCGTAACTGTATACAGTAAAAAGCAGCTTCAACAGCAAAGGGCAGGGAAGACGCACCCAGATACAGAGAATAACTTGGTATGGTTGCAGCACGTTGTCGAGAGAGAAGAAACCCAACTGTCCTAATGACCGCCTGTGGAATACGCGAGGGTGACACCTACACCATCTCCATCCTGTAAGCTGCGCTCAAGTTTCTCTGAGTCATCTATTTCCCCCTAAGCACACCCCTTCCGAAAAGACATGTGTCATCAGAAAAAAACCTTTTCCAAATTCAATCAAACTCTTGGTTTTTTTTCTGGGCAACTCAAAAGTTTTACTTGGAAAAGAGGCAGAAAAATATAAAATCTATTAGTAGATTTTGGAAGAATTCTGGAAAAAATAATAGGTTGGCTTGAGTGGCCCACAAGTACCAACCCAACCGGCTTGCTTGCTAGCTCATCCTAACCACTCTTTTTCCACTAAACTGTCATTTCATATGCTAATTTTACTACATAAAAACCAAATAAAGCCTGTCCTGTAGTCTTAGACAACAAAATGTACGAGACAAGGTATTGTTAATGTGTGGTAGCACAGTCTTAGAAAATAAAGTAGATAACACTGCAAAACATTTGAAGCAACAATTTAATTTTTAAAAAAGTATCATGGTTTTAATCTTTACTATTGCTTTTACAGTGTTAAAATTTAAAGGATGTCCAGCATGCCTTCAGTCTTCCCCACATCCAGACTCTCTTTAAGAAACTTGTTTATATGAAATAGACACTTTATATTGCATTAAAACAAACACAAAAAAGACAGACTTTCTAATCGCCTGGAGTCACATTTCAAAACTAGCAAGTCAGGCAGTTATCCAGCAACAACCTCCTTATTTTAAACATTTTTCTTTTTTAAAAAAGGTATGAAACAGCAGTGACCCAGCACTAGCCTAGGTTTTAAATATAAAAGAGATTTTTATCAGTGTAAATTTGAAAAACAAACCAACTGCCACCACCTGGGTGTTAATGATATTGGTCAGAGTCCAGCAATGACCTCCTATTGTAATTCTCTCTGTTAATTCAGCAGTCCGTAATTCATGGCCCACCAAAAGGCAACAAGGAGCAAGGCTGCAGGCACCAGCTTCTGGCAGACGCACCTGAAAGGAAGCTTGCAAATCTGCAGGAAGAAAAGGGGAGGTAATTAGAAATAACAAGCAGCAAGAAGCCGGTGCAGAAAAGCTAACGAGAGTGCCCGCCTGCCAGGTCAGTGTGAAATCGAGAACACAATCTGGTTTTGCGGAAACGCGCGCCGGGGTGTAGTTTTGCTGCTGGCTATGGCGACTGCTGCCGTGGCAGGGTCACATCCAGCCTCTAAAGAATCTCCTCTCTTCTCTGGGGTGAACAGAGGGTAAAACACTGCCGACAGCAGTCCTGCTTATCTCCCCTAGAGTAGACCCTTGGAGCTTCTTACGGTGGGAGACGCCTTCCCTCTGCATGGAGCCCGCGTGAGTTGTGTGGGACTCGGGCAGCTGTTTGAGTCTGTTTGCAGACATTTGGCATACTCCTTCTATAAATGAGAAATTTCAGCCTAAAAAGAAAAAAAACGGGACAACGGGGGGACACCAGCAAACTAAACCCAAACCTAGAGTCGCATTATATGCTTTAATTACTGACGTTTTCATGGGAGTTAGGTGTTGCTGTTACCTACTTGTCAAGAAAAAGGTGGGAGAAAAGGGAGAGAGCATACCCAGCTTCCATAACCAATGATCCTCTTTGTCCAGTTATTGTTCAAAATATTTCCAGAGCTTCTTATAACACTTTTAATAATATTCCATGTCTGGAAAACACTGAGAGCAACCCTGTTGATTTAAACAAAAAAAAAAAGCATGGGGATAGAAAATTTATTCTAAAAATTGGCAAATCAAATATCAAGGTTTAGAAAACTACAAAAAGAACTCCAAAACTCCCACTATGTTCCTCCCTGAAAGTCTACATGTACCTGTATATTTCTCTAAATATTTAGGAAGGAGACCTGGCAACTTAGGAGGGCTTTGAAAGCTAAAGATAATTTGTTTTCAGAATGAATGAGGAGAGGCTGAGAGAGTTGGGGCTGTTCAGCCTGGAGAAGAGAAGGCTCCGGGGAGATCTTATTGCGGCCTTCCAGTACCTAAAGGGGGCCTACAGGAGAGCTGGGGAAGGACTTTTTACTAGGGCATGTAGTGATAGGACAAGGGGGAATGGCTTCAAACTGGAAGAGGGCAGGTTTAGATTGAACATTAGGAAGAAGTTTTTCACTTTGAGGGTGGTAAGGCACTGGAACAGGTTGCCCAGAGAGGTTGTTGAGGCCCCATCCCTGGAGGTGTTCAAGGCCAGGCTGGACGTGGCCTTGGGCAACCTGGTCTAGTGGGAGGTGTCCCTGCCTATGGCAGGGGGGTTGGAACTCGATGATTTTCAAGGTCCTTTCCAACCTAAACCGTTCTATGATTCTATGATTAACATCACACAAGCAGACGTGCAGCAGAGCTCCTGAACAGCAATCTTGTGCCTTTGCTCGTTTCAAACTTAGAACAGCGCAACCCAACGAGCGCTGTTGTTCTCTACTGCATCAGAGTTCGGGGCGGCAATACAGGACTGGCACAGCAGTCCCACAGGGTCTCTCTGCAGCGTGAATCCAGTTTTACCAAGGTAGAAGTTTTATGACTATACGCTATGTCCGGGAACACAGCTGTAATTGAACTGCATTCTCTGTAAGTCTGCAGTAAGTGACCGTCCTCTCACCGAAGCAAGGAGAGAAGAGGTGGAACCGCACGTGAGTACTTGGGGGTTCAGGCACAGATGACGTATCTCGGGTTAGGACACTACCACATGTCAATTAATCTGCAGTTAAGAACTATCGATGACAACCCTGTCAGCTCACAGCAGATAAAAAGGCAATTCAAACCAGTCTCGCCACATTTTCTTGTATGTGCACGGGTGGGTTATTTGACATGCGGTAACATGCTAATCCCCGAAGCATCACGCTTACTGGGCTGCAGACCTCTCATCACTCAGTTGTGCTTAAAGATACTGTCTAACCCAGAAAACTACTGTGAAATTTTAAATACCACGAAAGTATTTAATCTTTTGACTGTAGATGGCTATAGTCTGTGGGAACAATTTACATTATAAAGCTCTTCCTTGTAAAACAAGCCGCAGTGTCTGTTTTAGTTTTTTAGGTTCTGTATGAAGCAGCAGTAGTAGTAGCAATACAATTTTTTTACTTTGTGTACAGAAACGTTATTGTTTATTGAACAAAACATTACCCTTTATCTATCTAATGTGTTTTTTAAAAGGCTCTGCAGCCTGACAGTGGCAGTAAGGTAACTTACCCACGTGCCAGGTGAAGCAGCGTGTCTTCAAACTTCCTGTGGTACATCCTGTTAAATTCATCCCCGATCAGGGCCAGCTGATGGCCAACCTGGGTAGCTGAGCTGTAAGGCATTCGGGACGTGCAGTTAGAGGGAAGCACTGCAAGAGCAATTCTCTAAAAAGCACTCTGCGAGGTTCAGGCACAGCTATTCCCTTAACAAGTTGGACTTAGCTGGGCAGGTAAAAGCGTAATGTTAAGGTGGGTTGGTTTTTTTTTTTCCCCCTGTTATTTATGGTTTCATTGATTATACATCTTAAGCCAGTATTTATAGGCATACAAAAGTGCTTTGATGTTTTCATAACAAGCTACATATTTGGCACTTTTGAAGAAACACATTGTTTTTTTAGGTGCCCGGTTTCTTTATATGAGGCAATGGAAGTCTGGTTTTGAGGGGGTTCTCAAATTCAAAATATTGAAACAGCCTTCACTTCAGACATCTGAAAATATTTCATATAATGTAACTGCTGGCTTTGTCATCCAGCAGTTTTACTCCAATGGTTTCCACAATGCAGTGTGGGTCTCCAGCTAATGGGTGGTGCCAGGGTATGACCTGACCAAAACCTAAAGGCTGTTAGGGAGGTCCCTGATCTGTTAGGCAGATCCTTGAACTACGACATCTATAGCATGTGTTGATGCCAAAAACTGGTGACGCTTTATTGATGGAAGTTTCAAATGAAATTTAGCTTCTCTTAGGCAAGCATCTTTTTTTTTTTTTTTTGGTAGAAAAAAATTATATGACTATACATTTTTATTTTAACTTGTATTTCTGCTGAGATCTGTTTATGAGACCTGCTGAACAGTCAGCGGGCTTAACAGCTTAATTCTAGTGATCTGCTTAAAAAAACTTGGGCTTGGTTTGGTCAGCCCAACAAAAAAAAACCTACACAGAAAGGAATTTTCACAGACCGGGGGGAGGTGGGGGGGGAGAAGGCAGCCCCTGACTCTTGAACTGGAAAAAAATGTATGTACAGGATTAAGAAAAACCCAAAGCAGCACTATCAGTTTGTTGTGAGAGGCGCCTAGAGAATTATGTAAAAATGGCTTCCTCAGCTGCTTGCTATAACAGGTGGGTTTCTAATGAAGAGACACATCTGCGTCCCTGTGCAGGACAACTTACAGACATTTAATGCAGCATAATCTTGCACGGTCAGCTTTAAGCGCTACAGGTTATCTACACTTGCATCTATTCCATTTCCAGTAGTATCCACTGTGATTATTTGGCTTAGCAAAGAGTCTTCTTGGAAGTCTGAGGGTTTGTATTTGGGGGTGGGGGAGGACAGAAGGAGTATTAATGCGGTGTGATACCTGATATTAAACTCCATTTGCTCTGTGGTGTCTGGAATTGTTCGGAGGTTACTGTAGGTTTCCTCTTCTGGAGCTCCATTGGGGTAGCTGGAGAGGACAAAGTGCCTGGGGATTCTACTCGTTTGAGACATCTTACTCTGCAACGAGTCATGAAAGACAACCCTGTAGCTGCTTGTAACGCACATCTTTTCAGTTTAGATGGAAATTGTTTAACGCGGTCTTGAAGTTACCCTTTTTACTTCTCCAGTCAGAACGCGAGCGTTGCTAAAATAACTATTTTGAGAGCAGTCAAAGGAAAGTTTCAGTGACCCAACAGATGTACAGCAATTCAAACGTGCAGCACTTAGAGGGCTGCTGCTTCATATTGGCTCAAAACAGCCTAGAAATTGGAAAATCTAGATAAATATAGCTAGAGTAGATAAGTATAGTTTCTCAGTAGTTTCACTTAGTACAAGAGGCTTTCCTGCGCTGTTTGCAACAACCTGCCTGGCATTAAATCACCCCAACAGATGGAGATCCCCGGGCAGTGAAGTACCGAAAGCGTAAAACTTGACCAGGTTTTCCTAGGTCTTTAATTTAGGTCTGTGTTTATGCATCATCTTCAGCTGGAGGCCGCCGCTACGGAAATTACAAGCAGCTCACCAGAGAAATAGAATATAACACAGATTTAAACAGATGAATAGCTTTCCAAATGGAAGAGGTTTTTAGGGACAGTAGGAACCCCTAAAATCAGTGGAGCTGCCTGCTTGTACAACAGGAAAGTTACTCACAACCAGTGGCCAGGCTCTACCACGTGAGGAGGTGGTCCTCTTCTCAGCGAAATAAATGGCCTCTAATACGGCCAGTATTTGGATAACGCTTCCCTGAAAGCACCAAAGAGGTTCAGTTCACCAGCAGCAGAGCTTGGAGCGGAGCTGATGTTTTTGTGGTTGCTACGATTGTTTTATTTGGCTTATCAAGAGAAAATGACATCAGAGCCGTGCAAGGGGATTATTTCAAGCTACGCGCCCGCCCTTGGGCAGGTAACGCTCCTCCTGTCCCTTGGACCCTGGCTGCAGCGGGAGGCTCTGCCTGTCGGCTCAAGGGCGCCTGCTGATGAACTTAATGACAGTCTTCTGGAGATGCTCCGTTTTTATCTGGCGTGTTTTCGGCTAGCTCTTCTATCATCTCCCTGCTTCCAGCTCCATCGTCACAGACCTGACCCCCCTCCCCCCCCGGCTTTGTTGATGGAGTGATCTTGGACAGCAACGAAGGGGATTTCCCCCTAGCTGGATTCTTTTCTCCTTTTAAGCACACTCTCTGCAGGTCAAATGAATAAAACTCAAAATATTCTTAGAGATGGAGCTAAACCAAGCAAAAGGTATCTGTCATAATGCTGCTTGGCAGGGATTTCTGTTTCCACATTTCTGCAGTCCTGTAAACTCTTTTTCTTTACGTTTTACGCTCGGGATGAGGTTGGGGCCTTTGTGCCCCAAGGGAGCCGTGATGATCTTTCAATATTTAGATGAAATTTACATATTCCACAAAGCAAAATTATTAATAATTAATGTGTATGCATTATTGCATAAGCAAACACACAGAAATGTGATATAAATAGATGAAAATATACTCGGTTCTACCAAAGTGAAGGCTCCTCTTGCCGATGCTTAATGTGGCTGGGGAAGAGCATGCTATGGATTAGTTTCTGCTGGGCAGATATGTGGGGGTCATACAGTTTGTAGTTTAATATTCTGTGTTTTTTTTTCCTGTAGCATTTCTGCTTTACTGATATACATGCTTATAATCTAGGATTTTAAATATATCCAGACTTCTGAAGAGCTGTGTAGTTTAGCAGTTACAAAGAGGAGTGGGTGTTAGGCTGCCTGAATTTTATTGCCACCGCTATGAAGGAGTTGTGTGACCCGACTCGGTTCCTGAGGGGAAACACCACAGTCCTTTCTTCCAAGGGGGCACCTATGGATTTGTATGTAAGAGCAGCAGAATCTGAACATATTTTACAGGTGAGTTAAAAGGCTTAATTAAATAAGATCATCTTTAAAAGAGAGAGAGACAGATAGTAGCTTCAAGTGCTATATTTGCTTCAAGAGATGCCCTGTCCCGTTTTAAACACTTTGCACTGCTGTATGTCTCTCTCCCCGATCCAAACAAAAATCAGGAAAAAAAGGGTAATGTCTGTAGTGGGACTCTGGGTATTCCAGCACCATACCTGATTTCCAGATACCCAGTCACCCCAAGGACTTTGTAGCTCTGAATCAGGTGTCAGGGCTCCATATATACCCCAAAGTGAAGCCGTTTCACTTTAAATAAATCCATATTCACTGGAGCAGGCACTTGAACCGACTCTTCCATTCCCTAGGGGAACATCTAGACCACTGGATTACTGGGTATAGTGATGGTCAACAGCTGATCACATTCCCACAATCTATCCCTGTCTGGTTTTTGTGCAAGGTCCAATGTGACAGCTTCGCCACTGCAGTATGGACTGGATGACCCAAGGCAGCTCCTGGTTTGAGAACTCCACCAGAGGAGCTCCAAAGGGTCCTGAAGGTTCAGGAATGAGAAATTGGGAATGGCTGAGCGAGGTCTGGAGGATCCCAGGGATGCTGTAGTAGCCACCTGAACATCCAAAGCATCGGTTCTCTGGATGCAGTTAGTCTCAGTGGACTGCATCAAGAAGCAGTCAAAACATGCAGTGTTGGACTTTTTGAGGTTAAACAACCCAATTCATGTGAGCAACGTGTACACTCACACATGCAAAATAAACATCTAGGTATGTAGTGATGTATTCCTGTAGCCTGTGGGTACCACAGGGAGATTGCCAAATGGAAATGTGTTAATTGTGTTTCTTCACGGCTTATAAAAATCATTAAAGGTTTCTAGTAAAACAAGTACTATAGTGGATAAAATTTATTAAAACCCAGCATAAAAAGTCAGCTGTCTATTGCACATGTATACTAACTATTCTTAGCCTTTACAACCATGCATTGTGAAAAAAAATTCTAAAAAAAGGTATTTTCTTTTTCTCTTTTGTTTGTTTTTTTTTTCCCCCTCATTTCTAGACTCAACGCTGGTTTCACATTCAGGGGACCATACAATGGAAATGTCTATATCTGTGAGAGATGAAAACTGTGTTCTGAAAAAGACCTATAATAAGTCAATACACGACAGAACTCAGACATGTAAACAAACCATACAATACCACAACCAAAGCCCAAAGCACAACATATGCTACCTCACACCTGTTCTGATAATACCTTCCTCCCACAGGCTAAAAAAGAAACTGTCATAGCTGTTGGGTCATGCTCTCCACAACTCAGCTGCAGCCTGGTATGCTGGCTTTGCCCACCAATTTGTCTCAATGTAAGGGCAATCCCAACAAAGAGGGGATTTATAATGTTATTTTACGGGACAGACAGCGTGGGGGAAAAGGCAGTCTGGTAGGGCTGCTGTCTTGAAGACGTACAAGATGGGTCGAATTTAGTTTCAAAGCAAAGCTTGGCAATTGCCTTCTTGGCAAGGAAAGAGCAAATTGAGGCTGTTTACTGATTTCCGTCATTGTTTTTAAAATCTAGGTATATATAGAAATAGACGTAAAAGCTGCATTAATATGGACCTGTTCTGTTCCTCAGGTTTGGATCTGTGCAGAGTTGGGCAAGAGGACCGTATACCACACTCCACAGGCCCTTCTGGTTCTCCAAAGCAGGATGTGCTAATCTTCTACCACCCATCTCACCCTTTCCTTCTTTCTCTCGCTTATACAGAAAGAAAAGGCAAACTGATACTGGTTTACAGAAACCAAGAGGTCGTATGTGTGCATGAGTAGTGGCTTGTCATTTTACAGAGCAAGTGACCACAACCAAGTCCTCACAACGCCTCTGGGGAGGCAGCAGCAGGACCCCATGCCAGCGACAGAGATCGTTTCCAAACTAGCAACCGGATCAAAAAGCTCACGCTTCTCTGTAAGGCATTGACCGAGCAAACGAAAAACTTAGTTTCAATGGTGAAATGCCTTCAGCAGAATAAATAATGTATTTCAAGTTAAATACATACTTAATGTTTTGCTGAATAGAGGCCCAGATCCAAGTTAAAAAAAAAAAAAAGAAACAAACAGCCCTCTAAATGCCTGATTATATGATGGAAATTATGGCATTTTATGAACACAATTACGATTGAATAATGAAGCATCTTTGGTAGAAAGAGTATGTTGATGCTGTCTTTACTTTGCATAGTCAGTTTTTTCTATTTGTGTCTTTTTTTACCTAGCAAAAGGGAACAGAAAATCTTCTTGAAAAAGGAACGTGTTGCTGAACCGAGTATGCCAGCAGGTGAGTTGGGGAACACGAAAGTTCCTGAAATTTACTCGTAGTCAGTTCAATTAGATTTGCTGTGGTAATATTTTTTAAGATGACAGGCACGATGATACTTCAGTATAAGGCACTGAATGCATTAATTACAGTTTATGTATTATCTTTATGTATTTTATGACTTATCTATAGTATAATTTATGTGCACTTTATGTCTTACGCATACAATCTTACGTATTTTATGCAGGCACGACACAGTAAGGCTATTAATAATTCCAATATGCGATTTACTGTGTTTTAAAGCTGATTATGAAAGTAGAAAACTACTACCGATAATCTAATTCCAACGTTCAGGCTCAAAATTCCCAGCACCTACCTACACAAATATGGATTGCCAGACAGGACCCTCGCCCTTTACCCCCGAGGTATCAAAGTATATCTCAAACTGTTTCAGATTCTACCAGCTGCCCATGCAAACTAAATTTAAATGAAAAACAAACAGAGGCTTGGTTGTTTGCATATATACCTCCAATCCATGGCCGACTCTTTCAAAACATGACATCATCCTCGCTGTTGCAAATACAAATCTCTATGCCATTTTACAAGGACAAGCCTTTGATAAAATGACCGATGATTAAGAGCTAGTTAAGGTTACAGAGAAACGGGGATATTGGCCGCTCAGGGTGCTGCGGCGAGGAAGAATATACTCTTTAAAACCCAAAGCAGATTTTTGTTTTGTTTTGTTTTGTTTTGTTTTGTTTTAAGTCCTAGGCTCTCCTATGACCCCTGTCAGATGAGCAGCAGTTGCCCGGGGCTGTTGACCCTCCTCCCTTGTAAGTCAGAAGCCCTGGCACTGGCACTGGCAGCGCGCAGGCGGTGGGAAGCGCGGCCATGGCTACAGGACATCTCTGCCCCTTCCTTCGTAGAAACACGTGGGCTTCCACGGGTCTGCCTCCCGAACCAGCACGGCGCCTGGCAAAACATGGCAAGGTAGCCATCAGCAACCGCAGTTTCTCATAGAAAGATGAGAGGTTAAGTCATCGTTACTCGTTTTTGACTAGGGCAGGTTAGTGAACCCAGGTTGCTGGCTTAACTCTTAAATCAGTATCAGGTCAAGGAGCAAAGATAAATTAATTCTTTGTCTCATACTGTGTTCCCAGTCAGCTTAACATCGATGACCTTGGAGACTGTTTACGCATAAACACTTCTTAATATTGCCTCAAACAGCTATTAAAGGCACACTTCTCTAAATCTAAAAAAATGTACTTCTTACATTTATTTCATTTACGCTTCATGCTCAGTAAGTTAGTGTGAGAACGTGCCTTCACTGGGAATTTAACACAGGCTCTCTTAACTCAAAACAGGATAGAAATGAAGCGTTTGATTGTATTTAAAAATAATCAAATTATTAAGTCCTATGACCTCGCTAGTGAAAGAAATGCATACAGCAGACTTTAAATGGAGGAAATCTTTTGAAGTAAAGAGCTTGCACAGGTATTTTCTATTTCAGTCGCTGCCGAAAATGTTTAAGGGGGCCCTGATTGAAATTCTGAGTCAAGACTTCAAGAATCTCTCATGATTTTTATGCATCATCAGCATTTGCATGTTGTCTGTTCGAGCACTCAGAGAGCACCAGTCTTTACTGTGACATTTAATGTATGACTGTAGACAACAACAAGAGGTTTCCACGTTAAAAAGTAGATAGTACAGTTATGTCTGCATTAAAAAGTCATGATTTGATAAGCCTACAAAGTACCATTTTCCTTGAAGAATCTACTGATTCCTTCAGTGCTCACAGGCCTATTTCAACAGCTTCTAAATACTCAAAGAAACGAGGCGGTTCTGCTTTTATTAAAAGGAAAACATTAAATTCCCAAGAAGTTTTACGGGAAGAACTAAGAACACTGAAGAGAAAAATATATTGATACCGAACTGAAACTAACCATTTCTATTTAAAAGAAAAAAATCCAAACACACAACATTTTTTCTGCCACGCTCAGATTGGTTTGTGACAGCACCACGTATCTCAGTGATGTTGCCTTTGTTCTACTTGTTCACAAAGAGTTAAGGTTTGGATTAAGTCAGAAAGCTTCTGCTCTAACATTTACATTTCCTTTTCAAAACATCTTCTGCCCTTTGCACTTCTCAGTCTCACCAAAAGATCAAGATTCTTTCATAATAAATAAGAATTTGTTTAAAATTGTTACTTGAGTTGCGTGGCCAATTTGTAGGAGGTAAGTATGACAATGCATATAGTTCAATAATCCATGAATGAACCATAAAGCTATGGAAAATGTTCCTTTGTTCACATTTATTCTAAAATTTTATATATCTTAGCTTTTTTATTTTTGAAAACTCCTAGAATAAGTGATGCAGAAAGTGATGCAACATCTCAGTGATGTTGCCTGTGTTCTACTTGTTCACAAAGCGTTAAGGTTTGGATTAAGTCAGAAAGCTTCTGCTCTAACATTTACATTTCCTTTTCAAAACATCTTCTGCCCTTTGCACTTCTCAGTCTCACCAAAAGGTCAAGATTCTTTCATAATAAATAAGAATTTGTTTTAAATTGTTACTTGAGTTGCGTGGCCAATTTGTAGGAGGTAAGTATGACAATGCATATAGTTCAATAATCCATGAATGAACCATAAAGCTATGGAAAATGTTTCTTTGTTCACATTTATTCTAAAATTTTGTATCTTAGCTTTTTTTATTTTTGAAAACTCCTAGAATAAATGATGCAGAAAGAAAATTTGTTATTGGTAGTCAGAAAAGTTCATGCAATGCTTATAATTTAATTAATACAGTTACAGAAGAAAATTGGAATACTTCAATCTAACATTAACATCCCTTCAATCAAATTGAAAAAAAAAATAATCTGATGTGCTTAAGAGACCTTGTTCTACCATCCCATCCACTTGAAGGGTGACGTACCTGCAACGAGCCTGCTGGCATCCTCAGCAAGCAGATTATGGAATTCATGCCTTGATATTAAATTCAGGATTAAAGGATGGTGATCACCAAGGTCATAATCTATAAAAATACTTAGGCAGATGCATAGCTTCAACAGATCAAATAATACTGTTCATTTGAACATGATCATTCCTATTCTCAAAAAGCCACGTTTGGGATAGCTATGGTCTGCTGTTTTCCCTCACCTGGTCCCCCTTAGCACCGCACAGCATGGCACACATGCTGTCATGTACTGCCACATCGCACCTGCATCCTCTCCCATTCAAGAGAGACACTTTATTGGACTTGTGGTCAGAAAACTCAGCATCTCCTATGACCTTTGGTGGTCTTCTCCTACAGATGCCTCCGAGATTCCACTTACTGCTGCCAGATTGGGAAGATGAGAGAAACTGTTGATTTGCAGGTACAGTATAAGTCTAAGAACTCAAATTTAACTGACTATTTATGCCGTCTTTCTTGTTTTGCACAACAGTATAAAGAATTATAATGCCACCCTGTTCTCAGTTTTACTTAGGCTTCCTGTATGGATAAAATGCTGATAGTAGCAGTGTTAAAAACACTGCAATAAAATGACTACGACTTAAAATCTAGTTCAACTACAATATTTTAACGGTATTTTTACATAATAAAATTACCAAGTTACCATTGGTAAGGTATATTTCACACATCTTGCAGGCAATGTAACCAACAATAAAACCAGGGTGCCTTATTAAATAGATCAAATGTGTAAAACCGACTGTGAAGAGCAAACGAAGAAGGTTTTATGCACAGGAGTCACCTCGCCCCGATACAGCACTGTATTTCTTCACACGCAATGTGTTCTTCACTCATTTTCTTTTTGTAAATTTGTAGCCCTTACTCCTATACATTTTGATTTCAGTATTTGGCTTCCTAGTTTCATTTCAGATCCATACTGCATTAGGAGAGGTTTTACTACTCCCTCTGGTAACTGCAGGATGAAGCTCACAGTTTGTACCCTACTCCCACCAGCTCTTGCTTTGGCCAGCAGGCTGTTAATCTGCAGAAGCTGAGTGCGTGCAGTTTTTCTCTAAACAGTCTTATGGTCAATGGCCTATTGATACAAAAATCCTTAGAAAGAGCTACCACAGACACCTACTGACCAGGTGAAACAGGCAATTTTCTTAAATTTCTCCTTTCAGAGAAACAGGGTCTCTACAGCAGTGACGTTTTGACATCAAAAGAGCTCATATACCTTGCATGAGCATTGATTTTCTTCATTATACTCAGCCCTAATTCCCATTCAACTACCATGCATCAAATGCCAAAAAAAAAAAAAATCACATACCTTCAATACATTAACTCAAAATAACTTTGTCCATGTACCTGTGCGAGAAAATGATAATGGAGACCATTCTATCTTGTTACGCACATGTAACAGGCTGCTACAGCCTAGAGAAGCAGACTCAGGCTAATAGTCACTTTGCAATTTAAACACCTAGAAATCTGCTTGATCACAGAACTCACCACACTCCCGTAATCACTCCTTGTGAAATGACTTAAACGTTACTGAGCGTTTACTGCCGTGTGGATTTCTTCATCCATCTCTGCTGTCGCACATCGTTCCTGTTATCAGTAACGTTGTTGTAAACTTACACAGATATAGAAAACGAGTTCTTCGGGAACATTTAGAAGTGTTTATCGGTGGCACATTTTGCTATACATCTGAGACTTATTTTGAGGGCTTATTTCCTGCTTTGCTAAGAGTGAAAGTACACGTACTCCGCTCCTCATTTGCTTAAAAGACAGCAGTAGAGTACAAAGCACGCAGGTCCCCGCAGCATCTCTTGGAAAGGGCACCGGGACAGGCGCCTCCCGGAGGCCCCGGCTGCGCCCACCGCCCGCGGGGCACGGCGCAACCTGCCACCCCCGGCTCCGCCCGCCCGCTCGGCTCCCGGGGGTCACCCCCCCCGCCCGGCGTTTTTTAAAGGACACCCATTCCCCCCCCTGCCCCTTCCCGAGCCCAAAGATGCTGCGGCGCCAGACCCGGCGGAGGTGCCTGTGCAAACGCGCCGGGACCCACCTCCCGGGACGGTGTATCCCCCCTCGGGACCGGGCGTCCAGGTGAGGCGGCGGGTCCCGGGACCGCCGGCCTCCCGCAGTGCCCCCCTGCACCGCACCGGGGACGCGGTTTGGGTCTGCCCGGGAGATCCCGGCCGGTGTCGTCCCGTCCCCCGCTCTTCCTCCCACCCCCTCACGGCAAGGCGCCGCCGCGCCGACCCCTCTGCCGCCGGGACCCCGCCGCTCACCTCGGCTCGGCGCCCCGCGCTGGAAGCCACCGCCGCCCTGCGGGCACACAGGCAGGCGTCAGGGGAGAGGCGGAGGAGGAGCGGGGGAGAGACAATCCCCGCGCCCCCCGCTCCGCCCCGGCCACTCACCGCGGCGTCACTCGCAGACTGCCCCTATTGTCCGCCCCCCGCTCCGCCCCGCCGGGGGACACCCGCCGCCCCCGCTGGGTCGGGGCCCGCTGGCCCGGGTGGCCGCTGCCGGACTCCGGGGGAGCGGAGCCGGGCCGTCCCCTTCCCCGCCTCCCCGCCACTCCGGGGCCGGGTTGGCGCCGCCGGGCGCCGTCCGCGCCGAGGTGGAGCCGGCGTGGCCGGGCTGGCCCCGGGGATGGACGAGCAGCCGCCACGGTGGGATGGCCCCCGCCAGGGTGATGGGACCTGACGGGACTCTGGCCACCACGGCACGAGCCTTGCGCTCCCACCGGTGGACATGGCGAGTGGCAGGACCAGTCCCCCTTTTGCCACAGGAGCCCTTTTCCAAACGGCTTCGCTTGTCTGTCCGTGGAGCCGCGTGTTTTTTTTCAGCACCCGGAGCGTGCTGGAGCCCACGCTTGGGCTTGTGGGCTTCGGCGTGGTTCTGGTTTTGGTGGCAGAGATCAGTGCTGCTCAAGAATCCCTTTGGGCTTCAGTACGTATTTCATAAGTTAAAGACAGCCTTTAAAACGTTGGGAATGTTGCGGTATTGTTGGCTTTTGAACAGGGAGGAGCGGGTTTTTCTCTCGGCCCGTTCAGCTTCGCAGAAGCTGTCCCGAGGGTAGCCGAGGAAGAAGGCTGCGGGCCAAAAGCAGGAGAAGCCGAGTCACTGAGGGGTTAAAGAGAGAGACATCTACTGAAACCCTACTGACCTCTTGCCCAAAAGGTTTAGTGAGGTCATGGGACTCACAGTGTTTTTCTTTTGTGCTGTTGATAACAGGGTGGTGAGTGATTCAGTCAGTATCGCCCATCACTAGAGAGCACAGGTTTACTGCAGAAAAGCTTTAAAGCACCAAAACGCCCTATTGCTCCACGCTTTATTGTTAGGTCCAAACAGGAGGCTTTAGCGGGTAATGCTTGAGAGTGGACTTTGCCCTCTATTTATAGTATGATTTCATCTCTGTGTGAGTGAAGGTAAACACCAGGAGAAGCGGAACAGCGGCACAGACAGCACTCCACCTGAAGCTGGGATGTGTGTAAACTTTCGCGGCTAAGTTTTTAAATGTCAAAAAGTGCTTGGGGGCGTGTGTCTATATATACCCTCACGCGAACCACTTCTTTTTTGCATGATGCGTAATAATCCTCTTTGTAACATGGATGTTTTTCTCTCATCCTCTGAGCTCCGCAGGTGAGGTTTACTCATCTGTAAAATGAACGGGACAACGCTTATCGTCCAACTCATGCCAAGGACTGTGTTGTGAGGATGGTGTTTACATTTACACATGCAATAGGCTAGATGAAAATTGCCTTGAAAGTACAATATAATAAAAGGGAAATTAACCTCCGTAATAACACTTCTTGCGAAGACTCTGCCCTATTTACCAGTTGTGGTATTTCAATTTTCGTATTTACTTTGCTTCAAATCAATAATAGTTCTCCTCCTGAAACCAGGCTTAATTTTCCACATACAGGCAATCTTGCTTAATTCAGTGAGTTGACTCAAGCTTAAAATAATATACACAAATGTCATCGTAGGAGTGATTTCTGTCTCAAAGATAGCACGCTGATGCTCCTACAGCATTTCCTGATACAATAATAGTAAGTATTATTGAGCTGCTCTCATATTCTCCCCAACTTCCCTTGTTGGAACAATAATGTTACAAAGTGGAGATGCATTAATATTAAAAACTAGAGCATCTATTATTAGCTGTGATGTAATACCATCAATGTAATTTTCAGAGAGACAGCAAAACAACAGCTTTTTATACCACCGAACTATAACTTTGATTAAGGAGTGCTGAATTAAGCTAAAAGACTCTTACATTAAAAAAAAAAAGCAACTGTTTCTGTCCTTAATGCATTATTTAATACATTTTAAAAGTGGTACTTTTTCAGCTTTCCCCTGAGGTGCAAGGACAAAAAAGGATTGACCGCAAGGAGAAGATTCAGATTCACTTTTCTTGCTGCCAGCTGTCACAGCAAACGTACCTTCTTGGTTGAAAGATGGCTGTAAAGGCTGCTCCACACTCTCCTCTGCTGCCAGAGGTGTTGTGGTGCCAGGAAATTTCCACTGCACGTGACCGAAGGAAGAAGCACTGTGTTTTGTGGCTGCTTTCATAGTTAAACCGCAGAATATTTAATAGCTCCAGTTATATTAATTATTAAATCTGTTTCTTTGTAGTTGCATCCTTGAAACCGAGCCTATTAGCATAGGATGATATGGTAAATCATAGACCATGTTTATTATATGCAGCTTATTTGGGGAATTAAGGTTCTTAGGGAATATAGATTTGTATTGGGTATTTGCTGTAGGCCAACACACTGCAAACTACTTACTTCAGCTACTGTCTTGATGGATCTATTTTTTAATAACTAATTTGTTTTACAGGATTAATAATTTATTTTACCTTTATTTTTTCCTCAGAAATTCTTTGAATTAATAATTTATTTTATCTTTATTTTTTCTTCAGAAATTCTTCATATCTCTGAAGTTCATTATGTAATACCTTATTGTTTTGTATTGGACCTGTCACAAAATGTCAGTAACTTTAATATATGCCAGGTGTCTTAACGCAATCTCTCTCACTTTGGAAGGAATTTTGTATGCGTAAATAAGGCTTCTCTACACAGGCATTAATGCCATAACTTCTTGGGTAGTATTTACCTCACACATTTTTCACTGCAAACTATAGTTGTTGATCATTTGGGGGGAAATTCGCACACTTCCTCAGAACATTATCAATACCAAAAAAAAAAGGTATTGCTACAGCCCTATAGTGATGAACCTCTTAGCACTTGATGCGCTCCAACAGGGCCTTGAGCTTTGGCATCTTGAGTGACCTCGGGTTTTTTTAGGTATTCTGGAAACATCTAGGCATGTTTTGTCACATTACGACCTTCCGCAAACATCCGTTTACTCATGATCAGGGACTTTTTTCTGACAATGAGGCAGGCTCGGTCCACAGCAGCTTAAGATCAAAACAGCCCCAGGCACGGTGGGTGGTGGCGAAAGGATCGGGCAGGTTTCAGGGCCTTCCCGTCAGGCTCACAGCATTCAGACGGTGATGGCCAACGGCGGGCAAGGCCGGGGCCTAGCACAGGCCCCAGAGGGAACGCGTGCCTTCCCTTCAAGGCCAGTCCCGGGCCCCGGCCTCGGCAGGCACCCTCCGCACCTCTCCTCCCTCGCAGGGCGGCTACCGAGAGTTTGGGCTGAGGCGGCTGCCAGCCCTGAGCAGCGAAAGAGACGGATGCTCCCCCAGTCACTGAGACAAGATGGCCGCCGGCGGCGCCGGGCTGGGCTGCTGTGCGTCTCCTTGGCAACCGCGTCCCCACCCCCCCGGCTGCCGCCGCCGCTCCGGAAGTCCTGCCCCCTGCGCGTCGCGGTTGCTAGGGAGCGGCGCCGGAAGGGGCGGGGCCAGGGGNGGGGGAAGCGCTCGGCGTCCCTTCCCCCCCCCGGGGCTATCGCGACAGGTGAAGATTCCTGTAGGATTGCGACCCTCCCTGGGAGATGGAGGGGGGAGGTATTCGTCTCGCCGAGGTTCCCCTTGCGGGCCCGCTCTCTGGGAGTGCCAGGGAGGGACGGGAGCAAAGCCAGTCGGGGTCAGACTCTTTGTGCCGCTGTCGCGACGTGACGAGTCGCGCCCCGGTTGAGGCGTTAATGGAGAACCGAGCCCGGCTGCCTCTGCTGCGGTTCCCTGCGGGAGTGTGTTGCATGCAGGCTTCTGCTGCTGGGCGTTCGGTGATGGGCTCCCCCGGGCTCCCCGGTTCCGACAGCCCCACTACCTAGCAGTTTCGGTCTTCAGCTCCTTTTTATCCCTAACATTTTAGGACTCGCTCTGGCAGGCCCTCCCGGTCTGCTGTGATGGCACAACTGCATCAGCCGAACTGGATTTTCCAGTAATAAACTTAATAATGAACCACAATTACGTTTTCAACTGTTAGAAGCAAATGGAGCTTGCTAGATCAGGAATCCTCGTCCACACACAGGTGCCAGCACCACTTACTTACACTTAATTTTTAGCATGAAAAGATGGTCTGTGATCACTGTGAGTAGCTCCCTAGTGGCAGTAACTCCCAGGAAGAGTGATGACCGGGGTGGTTTTGGGTCTTGCCATGGCCTCGTGGGTTTGTGACGGCCATGTGCCGGAGCAAGAGGGCCTCGCCTTGGATTAGGCTTCTTCCGAGCTTCTTTACATTTACTTGCTATTGCTGTGACCAGTAAACGCAGTGTTTTGGGGAAGTGTCAGGCCTGCTGTGCCTATACTATATACTTCTTGTCTCCTGAGCAGGAATTCTGGTGCTCTGAGAAGGATTTGACTTACTGTACTGTTACCCTACTGTATTCAGGCTAGGGCTGTGTTATACAGCTCCTCTTTGATGCTCACTAAAGCTAAGGATCTCAGCTGACCAGAAGCTTGAATGTGTGGTTATCTCGTGCATTCTCATCAGGTTATCTAGAATACCTAATTGTGGACTAGAGGATTCCTGTAGAAACTTGTATTGAAATTATATTATTGAAAATAAGAAAGCTTTTGGTACAATGTAACATAAGTTATGACTCCTTGTTTGTGGGTTTCAATAATCAAATTACACAAAATCGGAAGGTTTTATGTACAGGTCAGTTAAACATCGTCTGAGATGATCAAATGGTCCACATAAACCAAAGACTAATTTTCAGTCTGCTGTTGTATTGCTATCCTTTCAATCCTCCTGTAGCGGGATGGATCTCTAAAGCCTAAAGTTTCCAAAACAGTAAAAGAATTACACTCCTGTAATTTTTTTTTTTTATTTGTGGTGGAAGTTATCTTCAATTTTTAGTTTTGGTTTAGTTTTAACTCACCTTCCTGGGGGTAAGTCTTCTGGTGAATTGTCCCTGGCTTCTGGAGTCAAACAGTGCAGTCTCTGGGAGTAAGACCACAAGATGAGTCATGGAGCAGTCCCACCTGCTACCACAAAATCCACTTGCTGGATCAGTACATGCAGTCTTTCAGGTTCCTTGCCATAGGATGTATAGCATGCGTTGAAATCTCTTCATAAAGAATCCTATAGAAAGGACGCTGTGACAGCTGTTGCATCCCAGGGTAGAAATAAGGTTGCAGCATTAGAAGTGTTGGCAAAGTAGCCCTGCTTGTGGCAGTGCACCAGGTCTCTTAATCTTTGCCAGGCAGCAGCTACGTGCTGCTATAAAGACAGAGGCACAGGCAGCTACATTTGTCTGAGGCAGCATTTCTGGAAGAACAAGCCCTGAGGGTACTTGTAGCTTATGTACTAAGGATGCTGGAGTGAGACACACTTGCGAAGCAGGGAGCAAGATCGGGAAGTCGCGTGACAGAGAAACAGGTATAGCATTGGCGTTGGATGTTGGTAAACCTAATGGGGAAGCTTGGAGATGTGGAGGACGTGTTTTAAGGCCTTTTGAAAATTTTACGTTGTGTTTGGTTGGTTAATGCTATCGTAGCATTTAACACATTTCCTTCTGAAGGAACAATTCTATTCCAAGCTGACTAATCCCTGAACTTTTAAAACCACAACAAGATGATGTGTGGTACTAGTGAGTCACTGATTGTGAATCATACATACTTCAGTACAAATAAATGAATTGCTTTGTTTCATTTATTTTTGTTTTGGTAGTATCTGGAAGGCCCAGAGAACGATCATGACCTTGTAGAAGCAGGTGTTGTATAAACACACACAAAAAGACTCTGAGCCTGCATATACTCGTTTCTATCTGTCTATTTAAGCTTGATTTCAATTTGTTTTACCAATGTGAATAAAAATAAGTGTGTCTAAAACTCTTTAAAATGGGAGTCTAATAGTAAATATTTCTGCTTTGTGGAGTTTGGCAGTTTAAATAGTCTAGAAAGGAAAAAGCGGGAGCATTGTATAGTGGGCTCTGCCTCCCAGGAAGAGAGAAAACAGGGGTGTTAGCTCACTAGCAGATGTACATCTCCATATCTAGTCCTAGAAACTGAAGACCCCTTGAATTCCAGTCCAATATCTTAGTTGCAGAAATTGTATTAACTACATCCATTACTTACTTGCATTAATTACAGTACTACATTAGTAAAGATGATTTGAAGTTTTAATTGACTTTTTAATGGAAAAGCATATGTAGAGGGAGTGGTAGATGTTGTTATGTGTATGTGTGTGTAACCCTGCTCTCTCCCACTCCCTTGCATGGTAGTTTTTGTTCTTGGGAGAGACGCGTGCCAAAGAATCTGCTTTTGGCTTAAAGAGATTTTCTTCTGAATCAGGACTTTGCTGTGATTGACTTCTGTGAAACATAACTATGAAAATTCACTAGGCTGCAATTGAAAGCTAATTTGTGGAATGAACTGTAGAAAGACTAAACAGCAACATTGAAACTGCTTATGAGTGCTATCTACCCTTGCCTTTATCAGTTATCATTTGCTCATGAATATATGTTAGCTAGCTTAGTAGTTGTGTTATCAATCACGCCTCCATGGGAGGCTGGGCTTCACCAATTGCTTAGAGACGGGGTAAATATGTTGTTCGTTGTATAAAGTATTTTCTGTCCACATCATCTGGATTGTAGGCTTTTGGCTCTAGACTACGTATGCACGAAGGACAATATGCTTCAATTCATGTTTCTTTGCCCTCATCTTAATTGGTATTAAACTAATGCATGATATGAGACACCGTGTGAAGGGGACCTTGCCAAAGAGCGCTTGTAAAGGGGAATGCAAGTGGGTGAGAGCTTGCTGCTGTCAGAAAGCTTCAGCCTGCCCTTCAGAGAGGTAGCAATTGTGGGTGCTGGGCTTGTCCTTATTCCTCCTTCAGCACGTTTGTTGTGCATTCCCACCTTGCTAGACTTGGCTGTCTTTCTCAAACAAAAAGGGCAAGGATGTAACACAATATATCAGAGGACTGACAAAAGTAACTTGATGTCATGGGTTGACCCTGACTGGACTCCAGGTGCCCACCAAAGCCGCTCTATCATGCCCCTTCATCAGCTGGGCAGGGGGAGAGAAAATAAAACGAAAGGCTTGTGGGTCGAGATAAGGACAGGGAGATCACTCAGCAATTACCATCACAGGCAAAACAGACTCAACTTGGGGAAAATTATTTTAATTCATTATCAGTCCAGTCAGAGTAGGGTAATGAGAAATCTTAAAACATCTTCCCCCCATCCTTCGCTTCTTCCCGGGCTCAACTTCACTCCTGATTCTCTGCTACCTCCTCCCCCTGCGCCACAGTGGCACAGGGGGATTTGGAATAGCGGTTGTGGTCAGTTCATCACACGTGGTTTCTGCCGCTCCTTCCTCCTCAGGGGGAGGACTCCTCACACTCTTCCCCTGCTCCAGTGTGGGGTCCCTCCCATGGGAGATAGTTCTCTATGAACTTCTCCAATGTGAGTTCTTCCATGGGGTGCAGTCCTTCAGGAACAGAACAAGTCCTGCCAGCAAACCTGCTGCAGTGTGGGCTCCTCTCTCCATGGAGCCACAGGTCCTGCCAGGGTCACAGCTTCCTTCATTTGCACCCACCTGCTCCGGTGTGGGGTCCTCCATGGACTGCAGGTGGATATCTGCTCCGCCATTAACTTCCATGGGCTGCAGGGAGCCAGCCTGTCTTGCCATGGCTCTTCAGCATGGGCTGCAGGGGAATCTCTGCTCCAGTGCCTGGAGCACCTCCTCCCCCTCCTTCTTCACTGACCTTGGTGTCTGCAGAGTTGTTCCTCGCACATATTCTCACTCCTCTATTCTGGCTGCTGCCGCGCAGGTTTTTTTCCTCTTAACTATGTTATCACAGAGGCACTACAGCCATCACTGATGGGCTCGGCCTTGGCCAGCGGCGAGTCTGTCTTGGAGCCAGCTGGCATTGGCTCTATCAGACACAGCGGAAACTTCTAGCAGCTTTTCACAGAAGTCACCCCTGTAGCCCACACACTGCCAAAACCTTGCCATGCAAATCCAATGCACTTGAGCCCCCCAGAGCAAGACAGACATCAATGAACTGGAGTTGAGTAGAGGGTTACCAAGACGGTCAGGGGACTGAAGCACTTATCTGGTGAGGAGAAGCTGGGGCAACTGTGTTTCTTCAGCCTGGAGAAGAGGTGGTTCTGGGGTCACCTAAAAGCAGTCTGCCTGTACCTATGAGGAGGTTATCAAAAAGGCAGACCCAGGCTCTTTAGCATGGTGAAAGGTGGGAAGATGAGAGACAACAGGTATAAGCTGAAAGAAGAGAGGTTTAGAATATGTAGAAAAATATATGGGGAAAAACCTTTTCCCCATGTGGCCAGTCAAGCAGTGAGACGGGATGCCCAGAGAAGCTGTGAATCTCTGGAGGTTTTCAAAATGTGGCTGGATAAAGCTCTGAGCAACCTGGTCTTACCTCATAGCTAACCCTGCATTGAGCGGGGAGCTGGACCCTGAGATCTCTTCCAGCTGGAATGATCGCCTGATCCAGAAAAGGCTGATCTGGATAAGTGAGAGATCTAATGTAGAAAGTGACACCTAGGTGTAATGAATTGAAATGCAGCTTGTAAGCACTGTTTTAACCTTAGGTTTTGGGGAAATCCTGCTGTCAAGGATTTAATGATACCAGCTTATCCATATCCCCTTCAGCTAGAGCAGAAGGCAAAATCATGGCTGCATGAAATACAGAGAAGACAGCAGAAAGTTGGTAACGTTACTTTGGTTCCCTTCCTCGTGGTATAGCAAATCCTGATTCTTAATAGACCATGTAAGGGATTTTTCTTGGAATAATTTTCTTTTCTTCTACAGGCACTAAGTGATCCAGATGAACTCTGCTACTTCAAAACAAAGCAAAAAAGTGTATGCATATAAGTCTTAGTTAGAAATAATAACATGTCTGTGCTCTATGCTTGGTTCTGTAAGCACTACCCAGTAAGCATAGGATAGTGATTTCTGTCATTAGTGTATTTAAAGGAAGACATGAGTTATGGGCCCATTCATAAAAGGTGGATTGGCTGGGGAGTGTGAAAGGTCCTTGAAACCAGTTGTCCTTGTTTGTAGTTGTTCAGTTGACAAATGCAGGGTTTCAGTCTGAACCAAAGATGTTATTTTCCTTCATTTTTAAATTAATTTACTTATTTTATCTTACTGACGTTAAAGTGCTTTCTAGATGCCACTTTTCTTCTGCTTTGACTTTCCCGGTTTGTGTTCTCCCCTGTTTTCAATTTCATATCTTTAAACTTTTCTTTACTGACAGGTTGATTCTACTTTAGGATAATGGCAGGAAAAGTAAAGTGGGTAACTGACATAGAAAAATCTGTTCTAATAAACAACTTTGAAAAAAGAGGCTGGATTCAGGTGGCAGAAAATGAAGACTGGAATTTTTATTGGTAAGTACATAAAAAATACCAATTTATAAATTTGTGAAGCATTTTAATATCTTATGTTAATACCATTAATAATATAACAAAATGCATACCGAAAAATTAAAGATGCAGAAATTATTATTGATTTACTGCAGTGCTTCTAAGAGCACAACATTGTTTTGTTGTTTCTGTACTGTCTTATGCTGTTGCAGGTCTTCTGTTCGGATTTGCATTGGTACATTTCTGTGTCTGTGCAGGCCTGCTAAAGTTATTGGTATTCCTCAGGGAGAAGGTCCCATCTGCATGGATCCATTCCCATGCTACCGATCTCATGTATCGTTACAGTTTGCCAAAGGTTTTGTCAGGGCGTGGAAAGTCACTGACCTAGCAAGATACGATCACTTCTGGGAATACCAATTGTAAAAAGCCCAGGGCAAAGGCTGTGCTTAGTGTTTTTTGTTTTGAAATGTGATACCTGATTTTATTTTATTTTTTGGTACACGGTAAGCAAAATTTTTCCTTTACTGTTGGAGGGGATTTGTGGCCTGAGGGGAATCTTTGAATGTATCTTTTCCCAAAGTTATTGACAACACAACATAAGCAAAATAATCCAAGAGTGCACAGTTCCAATACATGATAAAATATTCTCTTACGAGTGTGATGAGGGCTTGCCCTGTTATCAGAGTCCAGGCTCCTGTAATAAAGGCCTTGAGAACTGTACTTTCCTTCTCCTTCATGGTAATGATTTATATGCAGACTAATTATTCAACATTTCAATACTGAGAGTGAATGTGAAATTAAATCAAGATAATGGTGAAAGGAGAGTAAATAATCTAGCTTCTTACTTGGCATTTGTCTAATACAAGACTGTGAAATGCTGTCCTAGAATACAGTAATCTTTTAATTGGCAGAAACAATACTGTTTAAGTAAACCAAACAATTTATATTGTCCCTTTCAAATACAACAGAATGGCATTTGTGCTGCCAAATGTACCCTTTGTGAACCACTTATTTAAATGGGTAAGACTCTAGTAATCTGCTCATGCTTTCGGAATGCAGTTGGGGGGCAGTGGGGGAACAGGGCACTCATAGAAACTGTTCTGTTGTGTGACTGGTTGTTTTGTTTTCTTTTTTTTTTTTTTTCTTCCTGAAATGGTAATGTAGCGGATTAATGGCATTCAGGAAATATTCTTATGTTTCCAATGTCAGACATCTAATACAGAAAATATGTAGCTGTGGCCCTGTTCTTATCTTCTGTAAAAAATGAAGTAGATAACTGATTGGATGACTTTGTCACTACAGCCCTCTGATCTGGCATTTATGGGTGTTTTTAGCAATATCTCTGAATCACTGTTTTCAGTTCATATGCTTGAAGTCCTTTACAATCCGAATAGCAAGGTAGTCAGTAGGAAGTTGGTTTTGTGTTGTTTTTTTTTTTTAAGAGGAAAGCTGAGTTTCCAGAGAGTGAAGTAACAAATTTAGAAAGATGCTTCTGTAGCATTTGGGTACGCATCAGTCATTTTTAGGCCCTGCTGGGGGTTGACCTGACTATCAACAAACCAGAGTCCAGTAGGGCCAAGTTGCCATCTTCCTTTCCTCACTTTCTGTGCCAGTTTCAGTAGTAGTAGAGGGATCGATAAAACCTCTGGCAGGGTTTAGTTGGTTTTGCTAATAGAAGTTCAGGATATGTTGGATTGTCAGTGCAGCAAAATATTATACTATAAAGAGAAATGACAGAGAGAAAAGATGAAATGAATGTAACAAAATAATTTCAACCTCAATAACTCCTGAATTCTATTTCTTGGGAGAAATCATTTGGTATCTGTCTTTGCTTTCAGGATGAGTGTACAAACAATCAGAAATGTTTTCAGTGTGGAAACCGGTTACCGCCTCTCTGATGACCAAATTGTCAATCATTTCCCAAACCACTATGAACTGACTCGAAAAGATTTGATGGTAAAGAATATCAAGCGATATAGGAAAGAACTTGAGAAGGAAGGAAGTCCTCTTGCAGAAAAGGACGAAAATGGGAAATATATTTATTTGGGTATGTGGTTCTCATTATCAGCATATTTTTTTTTCAAGTGTGGTGAATAACCTGGAATTGAGCTAGCTTTTCTGTGCATAAAGCACTGAACCTCTGAAGGGTTAGAACATTAAAGTGACTATCTTGAAATGCTCTGTCCCTGTCAATTAAATAAAGTGCACTTTATCCTAAAATTATTTGCTGCATTCTGCAAACCTAACAGCCTTCTCTCTCTGTATTCCCCTCCTTTTCCTTCCCCTCAAATCCATCATTAGACCATAAGGAAACACAATAATACGGAAAGTGATAAAAACAGTAGTAGTGAATATTTCGTATGAAATAGTATATTTTCAAAGCTTTTCACAAACCTGGTTTTGAAGGATAATGGCTAATATTTTACAAATTTAGAGGAATAGAGGGGATGCCACTCGTTCAGGATCTTTCTTGAAATTGGAGTTAAAGCAGGAATAAAAGATTGAACATTTTTGTTTCCGTGTCATATTACCACAGCACTAAGGCCTCCACTGTGTACTTGCTAGCGGCATTCAGCAGTATTGAAAGAGAACAAACCCAGTCTGTATGCATGGAAGTTGTATTTAGACTTAGTTTTCTAAGTAGTAGGGTCCTTAAAGAAAACTGAACTTAACAGTGCAGCATTAGCTGAAGCAACATTGGATGAAGTGATAATGAAATTATTATTTTTAAGTGTAAGCATACAGAAATAGATGTGTAACCAGGCTTTTTGTGTTTGCGGGGAGGGGAGGAGGAGGAGTCTTGGGGAAGGGAGGGGTTGGTTGGGTTTTTGTTGGCGTTGTTGTGTTTTGTTTAAATTATTTTGTAGAGGGAAAAGTTTTGGATTAAGGTACTTTGCAGTAAGTTTAGTGGTGAAACTAAAGGGCTCTGGAACTTCATATGAAACAGGGTTGGAGTTTCTTTAATTCAAAAGTGAAAAAACATCTGAAAATCTTATACTGGAGCAAAGACTAAATTAAACTTTTGCAGAAAGACTTTAGACAGAACTGAATGAACAAACTCTGCAGAGGAGAAATTTGGGGGAAGTTAGAGAACAAGTAATGACTGCTAGAAAATTAAAATAAAATAAAATAAAATAAAATAAAATAAAATAAAACCCAACAAAAAATCCCCCAAACCAGCTATAGATCAGGAATGAGGAGAGTAAAGTTGTTTTGGAGGTCAGAAAGCATTGGAGTGAAACAGACATGGGGATATGTTGAGTTGATTTACATCTTGGGAAAGTGAAATTAAAACAGCACTGTTCATCCGTGTAAGAAAGAAGCAGTTCTGTATGGATGGATGTGAGGATAATCTGAGAGCAAAAAAGTGAGAAATGCTTTTCTTTAGATTTCAGTAGGCATGATAATACTGATTGTGGGAGCAAATAAGAAGGACTAATGGGAGTTACATGGAAATGAAAATTACCACATCCAAAGGGGAAGCAACATCAACACTCACGTTTTTGCGTGCACAGAGGATGACAGTGGTTAGTGGAATGGTAAAAGCTGACAGGAAATTGAGAAAGTTTGATAAAGTTAAGTTGGAATGGTATATAATACACTAATTTCACAGGATATAAACAGAAGAAAATCGACTTGTGAATTAAAATATATTAATCTGAAGTTAGCAGCGTGCAATATTTTGATTTTGTTTGTTTAAGTAAAAACTACAACTAGAATTTAAATGAGATAAAAAGCAACATGAGTCTTAATGAAGGTGGATCATGCCAGACTGGAAGACTGAAAAGACAGAAATTTTTTTTAGTCTATATGTGTCAGTAGCCTTATCAGATATAGTGTCCTTAATTGTGCACCTTTTTTTTTTTCCCCTTAACTCAGATTTTGTTCCTGTTACTTTTATGCTTCCTGCCGATTATAATCTCTTTGTTGAAGAATTCAGAAAAAATCCCTCCAGCACTTGGATTATGAAACCTTGTGGGAAAGCTCAAGGAAAAGGAATATTTCTAATCAATAAACTCTCCCAAATTAAAAAATGGTCTCGAGATAGCAAAACATCTTCGTAAGTTCTTAAAACCCAAACCCTTTATTGTACTTTCTGTAATCAGGTGAACCACATCAACATCCTAATTGTCTGATGCATGGGAAAAGTATTCCATTATTATTGCTTTGTCATTATATAGTTAGTTTTGCATTTAATCTCAGTTGTTATCTGACTTCCTCCTTCAAGCAGGTTTTAATATGATTTGTTTTGGTATGAAGAGGTACAAAGAGCTGTTCAATTAACTATTCTTTATAAAAATGCTTTCAGTGCTGTTGGGGAAAAAATTGCACAAAAATAAATTGTTCTGCTTCATATTGTTAAATAAAAGGAAGCAAGAGAAAAATCTTTCCCTACACAATTTAGATAGCTATTTTATTTAATATATATAATGTATAACTTTTTTAATTAGTAGAAAGGAAGAATGCGTTTATATGAAATAAATACATGATCAGTTTGGAGCGCAAAATAATATACTTCATGTTGGCGATCTACTTCCAAATGAATGAAATAGGTTAGCAATCTGTGTTTTTCTCCAACTAGTAAAAGTTTTGATCACACAACTGATGTTAATTTTTTTCCTGTTATGAAGTGACTGGCTGAATACCAGTTGAGTCTTCTCCCCCCCTCCGTTTGACTTGGAATCTGAAGAATGTCACAATCTGAAAGTTATCTTAGCTTTTCACAGGGGTTTGCAGTTGCACACCAAGCATAAATACAAATATTCCAAGAGTATAAGACCTTGACTAATGAAGGTAACGTAAGACATACTTTTTGCTTGTCTGAATCGTGCGGAGCTCTAAATGCTCTCCAAGGAAAAGACTGGCTTGTAGAGCTGCATTCTGAATAGCTCAGTCAGCTGCCCTGTTAACTTCAAAACTGAGTGTAAATGGTTCATTGATCTTGGTCGTCTGTATTTTTAACTTTTTTTTGGTATATAATGCCTGATGCCAGGTGTGTATTATTAACTAATACAACTTTATACGTTGTCTTGGCAAAAGATGTAAGATTTCAATCAATGCAAAATTTACAGACTGCTGCTAAAGAGGGAGAAGACTTATCAGGTTGTATCATTGCAATTGTCACATTCTGAAATTATTTGTATTTTTCAGGTTTGTGTCTCAGTCTTCCAAAGAAGCCTATGTGATTTCACTCTATATCAACAATCCATTACTCATTGGTGGAAAGAAATTTGATCTTCGTCTATATGTTTTAGTATCTACATATCGTCCACTGAGATGTTACATGTAAGATTGTATATATTTGTATTTTGTTTTGAGAGAATGTTTAATGCAGTCAAAAGAATGTTGCACTTGTTGCAGGAAGTTTAACATGTATGTGGTATCCTAGGATGCTATTTTCCTTATTTCTTATTGGGGTTTAACACATTTTAATGACTTTTTGCATTTAAGGTATAAACTTGGATTTTGCCGGTTTTGCACAGTAAAATATACACCAAGTACAAGTGAATTGGATAACATGTTTGTGCATCTTACAAATGTTGCCATTCAGAAACACGGGGTAAGTGTACTGAGTTCTTAGGTGCTCTTTTGTAGCAAGACTGATTTTCTTACATTGTCCCAAAAAAACTGGAATAAAAAGGTTTTATTTGTCATATTCTTCATCATCTTGCAATTAAAATACTTCAGCTTGAATTTACAAATAAATTTCAGAAGACTGCAGATGAAAAGTATGCAAAATAATGAGTTGCAGCTCTGTAATAGACTGTGATAACTTCGGTATTGACTTGCAGTAGTTGAAAGCAGGGTTTTTTTTCTCAAGTCTCCTGTCATTTAAATGCTAATATGCTCACTTAGCAGTTGACTCTGTGAGCAGTGGAATTAATGAAGCCTGGTTCCTGTGGATTTGGATTTTATAATAACACTTCAATATCGCCTTCCTGATCTTCCCTTCCCTCCCTCTCTCCCATACGGTTAATTCAGCTTTCCAATTTCCAGCACTTATTCATCACAGTACTTTCCAACTTCTTCCTATGTTACCCCCCCACCCCCACCTTCCTTTTCTGGGTAAGAAAGGGAATGTGCAGTTGCGAGCTTGGAGATAAATGTTTGCTGCCTGGCCAGCTGGTGGCTTCCTCTTGAATGGACAAAGATGGAGTTCTGCTTGCAGAAGAGTTCTGTGCTGTAATTTGCCATTGATATTCATAAAATATGTGGAAGCCTGATAGCTTTGACAGCACTTCCCTATGTCAAAATAGGCTGAACTTCACCAGTGGGAGGAAAGGCTAGTGGGTCAGGGGTGACATGAACAGATGGGCATACGCTATCACTGCCCAAGCCTTGTTCCTTCAGGGAATACACTTGATGATGATGACTGTCCCTTTTGCATTTCTAGCGGAAGTCTGTGATTTATAAACTCTGCCTCTGTTACAGCAATTAAAACTCTATTGTCGCACTTCCTAATTTCATAGGTTTTATTTTAAGAGTATGGAAAATGTGTATACATGTGTGTACGCATACACTTATGCATATTTATATTCATATGTGTATACACATACACTCACACACAAGGTACATATAATGTATCTTAAATTGCAATCTTGCTAAACGTGCCTTGTCTCTTACTGTTCTGTAAGATATGCAGCATAGCAGAACTGGTTTTGTCTAGACATTCCTGTAAGAACAATGTGAATTATAAATGTCACTTATGGTGGTAGTTATAAACCAGGGAAGTGTCAAAATATGGCGTTTTTCAGTATTACAAATATTTTTTTGCTTAGGTGCTGATTTGTGAAGTGCTTCAAACACATTATTGTTTGACAGGGCACACTGAGAATTAGTTGCGTTGAAAGCAGATCCCATACAACTTAGAGCATAAATCATAGTGCTGTTGGCAGTAGCAGTGAACAAGTGAGGCATGTGATAGGGTGCCTGTCCTGTTATTATGCACCCTTTCATCTTCTCTACCAGTTAAAGAATGGTCTTCAAAATTTCTCCCAAATAAAACTAGAAGTGAAAGTAATGGTCAGGTCACTTTGAGAGAAGAAAGGACAACAGAAATGGGTATAGAACTATCCGCTTAAAAATGTGGAGTCATTACTAGAGTATTTGAAAAACTTTTTAGAAATTTTGGATCACTAATATCTGTTGAGTTTTGCGGAAAGAAGTGATAAAAGATAATGTAAAGCCACTCTATCCATCCTATCTGTCCTGTTTTAAACGTGTCTGTAACTTTGGAGGCACTTAGGCTGTAGAGTTTTAGAAGAAGAACCTGATTTGAGCTGTCAAGTGATTTATCAAAATTATGATGAGGTCTGGAAAAACTCTTTAAGTTCTAGTTGTTAATCTATACTGTAACCCCTACATGAACCGTAGAGTTCCAGTGTGTTTGTACCCTACAAGCGCATGGGAAAACATCCCTAATTTGAAAAGCATACAATTCAATACTGGGGCGAGGGAGAGGGGAAAATGACGGAAAGAGGGTAAGTCAGTATACCTGTTGTAATATTTGTGCTGGAAAAGACAGTTCTAAGTCATTATTCACTGCGTGTGTAATACAAACACAACAACAGTCATTCTTCTACTTAATTATTCTCAGTGATCTTCTAAGTAGCCTGCAATATTCTACTTTAATATTGTTAATTAAACAGCTGTGATTGTGTAAAGCTCTACCCAGTTGCAATCTATTTTGATTTGAGTACTTGTTCTGAAATGCAAAGAGGGTTGAAACTTTGATCTCTGTTCCCTTGCTGGAATCTGATCTCAAGACATTTTTTCCATGCAGCAAGTCCTGAGAACCATGTTTCAGATCTTTATTTGTACAGTCCGGTTTTCCAAATTTACTAAGGAGGGAGCTGTAGAAAAAGCCTAAAAATAGAGGCTTCTCTGACCTTGTCTTAGAGGACGACAGATTTAATTCCTCTGGCAATTTTTTTCTGCTCTATGCATTATTTTTTTTTATAATTTAGCAGGCATACAATCACTATTTTTTAGAAATGCTCTGAGAACCTCTATAAGAGGACAACATATTTGTTCTGAGAGTTATTCGAGGGCTAATGTGTGTCTTTCCATCAGTAAGAATACCCTCAGTTTGCTTTTGTCTTTCCATTTAAAGAGAATATAGTGCAGAGCCTTGATAGCCTCTGAAAAGACAAATACAAGGTAACCTCCTTTTCTGTTTCTGTAGCACTTAGTGTTTTTTCTGTATCAAAATACTGAATTACCTGAAAAATTAACCTTTAAAAGTACACTCACTGTCCTCTTGAGTGTAACTGTTGTCAGTAGAACCGTTAGGAAGATAATGTGTTTGCCTTTTGGGAAACAGACAAGTCACCTTTTAAATGAATAAACACAGACAAGCACTTTCAAGTGCTGCCTTGTAAAGCAGCTAACTCCAGTGAAACTTAACTATTGCTCACTTAATTATTTCTCCCTTATCCCCACAGGAGGAAAAAGTTCAATTCTTTCCTTTCACATTTTAAAACTTGTATTTCCCTATCATAAATTATATTTTACTATAAAACTGTCAAAGTACAGTTGTTTTTTTCTTCAAAGAAAGATTTATTATTTCATTTGTAATGTGTGATATAAACATATCCAGCTATAATAAAAACAGTTGTTTATATAGAGGACACTTCAAAGTAAAGCTGAAGTCTTCATAAAGCTGTAAAATAGAGTAAAAGCAACTTGCTGAGTTTGGTATCAGAGCAATATTTGTATGTAAGTGGGCTTTTTGTGTGAATGAAATAAAACTGCTGAACAACTTCAAAATCTTAGCCTGAATTAACTCCTTTAACTCTTCAGGATGATTACAATCATATCCATGGAGGCAAGTGGACAGTGAGTAACTTACGCCTGTATCTGGAGAGCACCCGTGGAAAGGAAGTCACAAACAAATTATTTGATGAAATTCACTGGATAATTGTGCAGTCACTGAAGGCTGTTGCGGTGAGTACTGTTCCTGGAATGCTGCCAGCGATAGCATTACAGCTGCAGGCTTCTCATATCCATGAAAGTGAGTTTGCCATCAAACCCCCTAAAATCTATTTCCCGCTGTTTGAGTGATGGTGTTGATGCTGATTTCTGCAATTCTGTTATCTCTTGGTTTCTCTGAGCTGAGAGAACTTGAATCGTGGGTGGGTGGGTGAGCTGTCTGTGCATATTGAAGAAGGGGATGAGTCTCTTTCCTTGAGGGCTCTGTGAACTATTTACTATGACTTGATACTGCCCTTGTGAATTGTATTAAGCTCTGCCAAGGCGCGTGACGTCATTTCAGCAGTAACAAATGTGTCAAAGAAAAAATAGCTCTGGAGGACAATTTATCAAAGAAAACGTAGGGCTATTAGTTCAGCAGAGTTACATAACTTCACCTCTTTTATACACGAGTCACGTAGTTATCATGAGCTCTTATTTAAAAAATAAAAAATAAAAGAAAACTAGCAATCAGTCCTCTGCTTGAGTGACTTACTAGTGTTTGGGTAATATCCCACGATTACATTAGAGAGCAGGTATCACTCTGTGGGTCAGCTGGGGTAACTGAAGAGCTCTCTGGTGCCAAGGACTGTCCTGTTCCCAAGTGCATGGTCCTGTCAACTCTTTTGGGTTGGTCCTGGCACCATCGTGAGCTGAATCAGCTCACTCACCCAGCTGACAATTACTATCTTGCTTTATTGATGGGTTAGTCTTCTGCCAGTGTAATAAGCTGAATCACCTCACTGAAGCACCAGGTGAACACCAGAATCAGCATGAGAAAGAGGGACAAGGTCATGAAGCTAGGATCAGTGGGAGGTGGGGAAGCGTGGCTCAACTCAGCCTCTGCTGTGTGATCATATTTGAAACCAGATGTGAGAAGAAAAGGGATTTATCCTGAATGTTAGCAGGAAGAGAAGAGAAGAGAGAAGAGAGAAGAGGAGAAGAGAAGAGAAGAGAAGAGAGAAGAGAAGAGAAGAGAAGAGTTGAGAAGTGNATGAGGTTCAACAAAAGCAAGTGCAGGGTCCTGCACCTGGGGAGGAAGAATGCTGGGCACCAGTATAGGTTAGGGGTGGACCTGCTGGGAAGTAGCTCTGAGGAGAAGGATTTGGGAGTCCTGGTAGATAATAAATTGTCAATGAGCCCGCAATGTGCCCTTGTCGCCAAAAAGGCCAATGGAATCCTGGGCTGCATAGGGAAGAGTGTGTCCAGTAGGTCGAGGGAGGTCATTCTCCCCCTCTACTCTGCACTGGTGAGGCCACAACTGGAATACTGTGTCCAGTTTTGGGCTCCCCAGTTCAAGAGGGATAGGGAACTGCTGGAGATAGTCCAGCGAAGGGCAACCAAGATGATTGAGGGATTGGAGCATCTCCCTTATGAGGAAAGGCTGAAAGAGCTGGGACTCTTTAGCCTGGAGAAGAGAAGGCTGAGGGGAGACCTTATTACTGCTTACAAATATCTAAAGGGTGGGTTGAAGGAGGATGGAGCCAGACTCTTCTTGGTGGTTCCCAGTGACAGGACGAGGGGCAATGGGCATAAGTTGGAACATAGGAAGTTCCGTTCCAACACACGGAAAAACTTCTTTACAGTTAGGGTGACAGAACACTGGAACAGGCTGCCCAGGGAGGTTGTGGAGTCCCCTTCTCTGGAGATTTTCAAGACCCGCCTGGATGCAGTCCTGAGTAATGTGCTCTAGGCAATCCTGCTTCAGCAGGGGAGTTGGACTAGATGATCTCTAGAGGTCCCTTCCAACTCTGAAAATTCTGTGATTCTGTGATTCTGTGAATTATTGAGCATGCAATGTTTTGATCCTCTGTCTTTCTGACAATGGCAAATGCAATGAGAGATGCTTGTTCCTCCTTCTCCCTTTCACTCCCTGAAGAACTGAAAAGCTTTCATTATTAGTTTAGGGGAAATCATCTCACTAACCTCTTACCAAGGTTTCTTTAAAAGATCTGGTGAGATTTGCATAGAAGTCCTGCCATGCGTACTGCAAATGTTTAGCAGATGCTGGAAAACTACTGATTCTCTAGAGCGTGTGCATCTGAGCACAACTCGGTCCTTGGTCTGTCTTGGCTTTCGGGATTATAGTTGACTTGAGCTAATTATAATTTTTTTTAAATTTTAAAATGTACCCGGTAATTGTTTGACCTCATATTTCTGCATCGTTACAGCAATATAATAAAAGAAATGTCTTTGAATAAGTTTCTTTTTTCTGAACTTTAAAGATTTCACGATTATGTGAAGCTGTGCTATGTAAATTTTAAAACTTCCTGATTTCTCCTGATGCGTGCAGGCTTTAGCTGTTGTTACTACTTTTGCAAAATATGAAACCACTTTTATTTTCACGCTGGAAACATAATGTAAAATTAATGTAACTTAGTAGTTGGCATGAGTGCAGTCATTAATATTGCAATATTTACTTACAGCTTGGAAAAAAGAGGCAATCCTGAATTTAGTAGTTAGCAAGCTTATATTAGAGTTACAACACTGAAAATTGTTGTGGAAGATTCACAATGTAATTGCATGTGATTTCTTTTTTTTTTAGCCTGTAATGAACAATGATAAACACTGCTTTGAGTGTTATGGATATGACATTATCATTGATGACAAGCTCAAACCGTGGCTAATTGAGGTAAAGTTACATAAAATACAGGAAAAAAACTTCCTTCTCATTTCACAGAATAAAACTAAGTAGATTTCAGTGTAGTCTTTCCTCTTTTGAAACAATGTCTTTTGTTCCTCAGGTAAGTGGATTAAGAAAAATATTGGAAAGTAAAATGTGGAAAGTAAAAGGCCATGTGATGACTAACCTAGGGTATGGTTTTTTTCCTGTTTGTTTGGTGTTTCTATTTGTTTGTGGCTTTCTGTTTTGTCTTTTAAATCCAGTGCATCCATACAATTGGACTTCAGAGGCAGTCTGAATGTTAGCAGCCCTGTTAGATACTGTATCAGTAGCTGGAAAATTGGCATTGACTTGATGGAGCATAACATCAATGTTAGATGCTGTCATGGCCTTAATGTTGCAGCTTGAGAGGAAAGAAAAGGGGTGCTCAAAGGAAAACTGGGATATTTGGGAGGCTTTTTTTCACATAAATTTCTCTTTAGTGTATTAACTTTGGATCTGTACATTCCAAATAAATTTTATCCAGCCCTCTTCCTCCTCAATTTAATTGAAAGTGAAAGATCAAAGGTAAATGGACTTTATAAAAAAAAAAAAAATTATTGTTCTGATACCACTTCTCTGTAATAAACGTGGAACACAAGGTATGTTAAATGAAGCCCAGTTTTAACTAAAACAAGATGCTTTGAATAGAGAGCACGTATGTATTTCTCCAGCTCACAGTTTAACAGGGGAGAACTCAGATTAAGAACATAAATAAAAGCTGTTTACCTAGAAGAAACCTGCAGATTCCTGTATATAACAGCTGTTGGAGTGAACCAGGCAAATTGTGAGCACTGAAATGTATGGGGTTTTGTATCCATGTAAGTTTAGAACATTAAACAAACATCTGTGTCTTGTCTGATTAACCCTGGTGAATCTAGTCTCAACAAAAATTTTCAGGCTGACACTGCAGACACTTTGTGGTGTGGGGCTTTTGTTTTTAAGTAAAAAGAAAAATGCCCAGTAGGGGATTCCTTCCAGTGTCTGAGGAACTGAAAGATGTGCTTTGAGACGCTGAGTCTTAATTTCCCGAATAGTACATACAGTCATGACACATGCTGTTTGGAGAACTATATACCACTCAAAGAATTGATGCTGACATCTTTTTTTTTTTCTTTTGTAGGTTAATGCTTCCCCTTCTCTTACTTCCAGTACTGCTAACGATCGCATCTTGAAGTATAATCTTATTAATGACACACTTAACATTGCTGTGCCTAATGGGGAAATTCCAGACTGTAAATGGAATAAATCTCCACCAAAAGAGGTTCTTGGCAATTATGAAGTCTTGTAAGTTTTATCAATGTTCTATATAAATGCAAATGTTTTTCAGTCACCTCACTTTTTTAATGTGTAATGTATACCACAGAGATAAAGTGAACTTCATTCTAATGTGAAAAACGGGCACAAAGTACCACTTCATTTTTTTTGAGCTGCAATAGCAACGTTGGAGGTGGGAGTGCATTAAAGCAGAGTTACCTCACCTCATCTCCAGAGGGAATGTTACTTGTCTTATAAGCGTCTGCCTGCACCCTCTGAGCTTCCAGCAGCTAAATTTGAGGAACAGAGGCAAAGAGAATGTTTGTCTTCTACATGTGTAGAACTTTAGAGTGTAATATATATATATGGTAGTTAAATAGATATAATAGCTATTTGATACAAATTTTCTCTCAGTTCATAGATATGATGCCACTTGACTCCTGTAATTCATGGATGAAATAAAAATGTATTATTAGATATTTTTTAAGTTCCCCAATCTGTATTACAAAGGGAGAAATGAAGGAGACAGAGATCTTTATATTGGAGTGTCTGAAGGATTTATCTAGGATTCCTTGGTCTTATGCAGAGGCATGCTGATTTAAATACCATATTGGTGATACAGTTTCTCGTATCTTTTGAGAAAATGTTCAGATAGGTTCTCTAGCGCTAATGGTACAATATGTCAGGAATGCGGTTATGTACATAGTTCATCTGCTAGTTCATACTGATCTTAAATAGTCTATATATACTAGTAAAGACAGTTAAATATGTACATGTTGCATGAGTTATGATTTAAGTTTTAATGAATGTTACATACATGATAGCTGTGAATACCTGTACAATAGTGTAACTAAGTATATGTTATGACTGTTCTACAAAGTATTGTAGTATTGTCTTTTGATAATTACACTTATGCATCTGTAGCCAGTTTCTGCTTGGAATTTGCATAGCAGCTGAGAGGTAAGTATATACTGAGGTTATCTGAGGCCATAATGGGCTTAGATATTTAAAGAACTACTTGTCACGGTGGTTAAGTGTTACAAAATATATGTCATCAAATGCATTTAATTTAAGCACAGTGTTGTTTGTTCACCTCATTCTTTCCCTACTCGCTCTCTGATGCAACAGTGGAGTTTTTTAGCACTGCAACTAACAATCCTCTGTTTGAAGCAATAGCTTAAGACTTTATTAAAATTGCCAGCAGTCTGATGTTCCCGCTTAACCACAGACCTACGTAGTGAGGAGAAATACAGAAGTACACGTGAGATTTCACAAGCGTAACATTTCACAAACTCAGGAGTTTAACCAAAGCTGCCAGATGATTTGTTTCTTTCAAAAAGTAGCTGAAGATATTCCAGTTGATCTGTATTGTAACATCATGTGGTAGTGTATTTCCTTGAGTAATAGCTTCATATCAAACTGCATGTGTAAACCTGTGTGTAGAACAGCTTGTATTAAATTTCAGTGCTAGATATTAAGCAAAATGGAATATGGAGAACCCACTCTTGTTTGTGTGGTGAATAGGAGGACAAAGCATTGAACAGGTTGTCTTATTTTCAGATATGATGAAGAGATGGCGCAAAGTGACGGGCCTGATCGTGACTTGCGAAGTCGTTCTGGGCAATCCAGCGGAGTAAAAGGAAATCGTGCAAGAGATTCAGGAAAGCCTGTACTAACCACCTGGAAGTGATAACAGAAAAAACAGCTGCACTCTTGGTAGGAAGACATAATGAACAAAAATGCAGTTTTTGAACAGATTCTTCTATTTTGTTACATTGTCTGTGGAAAGTATTAAAAGAGGACAATACAGCCTTTGAAAAGAAGTGAAACAAACACTCTGAAACCAGGAACTGTACTAGACATACACCGATTTGGTGATTATTACAATAATATATATAGTATGTATATATAATTATTTTATATATATATACTTGGTATAAATTAATATTCTCTCCTTAATGATTATTTATAAAGATGTTAACTTTATACTTTCTTTATAAAGATGACAACTCAAATATGCATTCTGAAAGAAACCCCTTGCTGTTGTGGATATAATTTATTTCCTATAGTAGCCTATCCCTAACTCCCTATCATAAATGAGCTGTGGATTCTGTAAAAGGGTGGTAGTGGTGAGTGTTAATGTTGTCAAAATGATGGTTCAGATTCTTCCTGGTAAAAGAAGAGCAACTAGAAAAAAATAGCAATATATGGAGTTGAGGCTATTGTCAGTTAATGCAGCTAATGACTTATAACCATTATTAAGAAATTGAAAAGCAACCCTTTATACGCTGAGGTGTTGGGTTTTTTTTTTATTTCCTTTAAGTGTTTTGAGCTGCTAACTCTTTAAAGGTAGAATGTTTTATGGACTGATGGAGTCTTTCAAATGGTATATTGATGAATTATTTTACCAGCCATTAATTTTTATTTCAAGATAATGCACGTCTGTGGAAAAACAGACAGAACAACTACATACTGTAATAAATCTTGTTACTTGAAGCTGATGATAAATCCTTATTTGCACCAGAATTTCTTCATGTATTTCTGCATGTATATAAGTACGATATCTGTATATTTTTGTATATTTAGTGTGCACTATAACAAAAATATTGTTGCACGTGGTAAGCTATTTCTGGTAGCTCTGATTACAAAAGTTGTGATGACTAGCTACCAAAATGTATAGAGCAAAAGTTAAAAATAGGTATTTCAGTCTTCGAACAGCATAGCATATAAATAAACTAGTTGGGTCTGTGATTGGCTGTTGCTTCCACTTGCATTTCCACCAGTTATTGGGCAGTTATTTATAAATGTCAATGTGTAGTTCTGGTTGTTTTTATTCTCCTTCCCCCTTCTCCCCCCTCTCCCCCCCCCTTTTTTTTTTTGATGGTGGAGTATTGTGGAGAGAAGGATGAAGGCTGCTGAGAGTTGCAAATGTCCATGTAACTGTAATAAACTCTAATCTGGATGCCACTAGTGCAGTGATACTCAGTCTGCCTGCCACAGCAGGCTACGTGCTTTGCCTCCTATGTGGCAGGCCACTAAAAGTGTGTGCAAAGTAAACTTTGAACATGTAAAACAGACCACCTGCACCACAGAAAACGTCAGTCCTTTTTCTGCTTTTGAAGGTCCTCCTAGAAGAGGGCAGCTGCTCGCAAACTGCGGTCTTTGGGACGGTTGGTGCTGATGACTCTCAGTCTGAACACAATCCGGCAAGAGCAGTTTGGGCTGGGGAGAGAGGGTAGATGTGGGCTGGGCTGACCAACATCCTTACACATGATCTGGGATTCATCCTTGCAGTAAAGAATGAAATATGTAGACTGAATGAGTCACTCCAATCATAATCCTCATCTTGATTACTCTTGTATATTCCATTAAAGATCAAAATGCAACTGATTCTCTGGTCATCAGAGTTGAATCTACAGACTGGCCTCTACAAAAAGCATATGGAAGTTGGCTCTTGAAATAAGGCTAAGAAAAGATGATTACTGCAGGATAGTAAAACTCATCTAAATTCCAGGTCTCATAGTTTTTGGGGTTGGGGTTTTGTGTTTGGTTTGTTGGTTTGGGTTTTTTTAGTTCCTAAGCGTGAGTCTTGCTTGTATATTTGAACCTCGATAGGTAAGCTACTCTTAAGTAGGTGTGTGGTCAGATATTAAGTGTTGTTTTAATGATGTGATATTTAGTGGGCAGATGTTTCCGGCTTTACCCCCAACTGCCTGTTGGGAGTAAAGTAGGCAGTAGTGACAGCCTCAGGAACTATGAGACTGTAGTAAACAGTATTTCGTAGTATGGCTATATTTATTAGACAGGCAACACGACAAGGATACTCTGATAGAAGGAAAATGGAGCTTTCTCTCACTTTCATTTCCACTGCTTGTAATGCGTTTCTTTAGTAGCTTGGACAAAGGATGTTGCCGTAGTCTTGTTCTATCATGACAGTATCACTAGCAAGGATGGCTCCAATAGAATGATTACTTCTTCCCTTTATCTTCTTTCCTGTTCATGCAGCCTACACTGGTGGGACTTTATAGGGAAGGGGTGTATTGAGAAATGCAGATTCTGGTAAAAAAGTCAACTTCACACTGTTGTATGTAGAAGTCGTAACATACTAACTGAGCTACAGTGATTTTCCGTCTCCCTTTTTGGAAGGCTTAATGTGAAAGCAAAACCGTGTCTGGCTTATTAGGATTTATTGCTGTAGAAGGCTTTGGAGACTTGATCCAGGGGATACTTTTTAGCTGTAATTTCACAATGAAGGAAAACTGATGGTAGCATCTAAATAATCTTGTCCTTCCAAACTTGTTTGTAGGTGGTGCTCTGTTTTGGCAATGGTGTCTTTACACCTAGGTCGTGAATTGAAACAGGGCCTGCAGAACACAGACATTGACAAGACAGAATAGGAATGGCACTACCTATAACATTAGTAATATTGAATCTTTTTATTTGTTTGGGGGTTTTCTAATGGCTTGAAAAGGGTCAAGTCATGAGCTTGCACTTGTATTACTCAGTATAATAATGCATGTCTTCTAGTCCTGACTTCTGAAAAATTGTCATCATGTTAAATCAGTGAAAGTCTTACTATTGCTTTCAAAGAATAAGGATTTCTGTCCTAGTGTCTAGCAGATATATTTAATTCACGTATATTATTTGCAGAGCAGTATTTCATATGGAAAATATTTTTGTAGCAGAACTATCAATTTGGAACAAGCAAACCCTCCTCTCTGGCCACTGTAGTATTGGGAAAGCATATTTCAAACACTTGAGGATGAAATATCTCTGTAAAATATCTAGAAAATTATCATTACTACCTCAAAATCAAAACATTAAAGTATTACTAATTGGAAAAAAAAAAAGAAAAAAAGCTTTGGTAGGAATCTTTGGCTATGTAGTACTTAATCTCAGAACTAGATTTCAGATTTCAAAAGTTGACGTCACATTTTACACAGTTAAATCTCCAACCAATGTATTGCTAGTAATTTATCCTGCTGACACAAACATGAATTCAGTAATGCAATGTTCTTCTTCAAAGAGCAAGCAGTCAAAGAGACTGCAGATACAGTGACCCTCTCTTCCTGATCCAATTCCACTTTCTTTTTAAAAACAATAGACTAGTGATTAGATACACCAGGCTGCTTTCTCCTCATTTCCTTTTCCAACAGTCTTTTTGCAGAGGTTGAAGTTATTTTCACTTCTAATACATGAAAAACCTATGGGAGTTGTAAGGAACAAACTTTCAACATGAAATTCTAGATGACTATGATTGGCTTTCTGATTAGCAGTAACAAACAAACCCAAAAAACCTGTAAGCAAGCAGGAAGTCTTCCTTTTCTATGAAGAACTTGCAGCCTCATGTACATAAGTGAAATGTTCTTGAGAAACTCAAAATTAGGAACATCCACTGCTTTGTAATAATTACTTTTCTGCGTAAGACCTTTTGAAAAATACAATGCTTCTTTGAAAGAATTTGAATAAGGAAAGGGTCATGTTCTGTGTTAGCTGGAATGAGAGTTTGCTCTGTGCATGAAGCAGCTTGTCTGCAGACTCAGAAACAGAAGGATGACAAGAAAACAAAAGCAGTCATAGTTAATAGTTCTGGGGGAGGAGGGCGAGGAGGGTAGTATGTGGATATCACCCTGTAAGATGCTTGTTTGTACATGGCCTTGACAGATAAAGGTGACTATCTGGTAAGGAGGAAGAGAAAATGGAAATGAAAACTTTTAATTGCCTACTCAGGGATAAAATTTTAAACCTTTCACTTCTTTGTCCTTAACTGAATCTATTGATGTAGTAGGACAGAACTAATGGTACTAAGTGGTGTACAAACTGATAACAGCCTGGGGCGTGCGCTATCAGCTGGAACTGAGGTGATTAGAGAGATGTGTACACCGCTTGGAGCATGCATCTACTATAGGAGTTAAGGGGAACTGACTAAAGGTGCAATGCTAACATGTATAATAAAAGATGTTAAACCTTGTGTGGATGCTGTCATTCAAAGGTAAGGTAGCTTGTTTTTCTGGACCCTAATTCTCCAAAAGGTTAAAGACTGTTTTACCTCTGACTGAGAGGGCTTAAGTAGGCTTAAAACTGAGTGACTGCAAGCAGACAAGCTCTTAGTTCTGAGTAACTAACCATGGCCCTGGGCCAATCATCCTCCAAATGTATTTAACTGTAGGATAAAGAAACTGTTTTGGCTTTCAGTGGAGCAAAATAAATCAGAAATAACAGTTCTCAAAAGTTCTGACTTCGGCTAGTGTAATAACTCGCCAGGCAGAGCTAAAATAAATGTGCGCCTCAGTCCTAAAATACTATTCTTCATATGCTCAAGTGATCACTGGCATAACGACAGTATTGTATGAAGAATTAAATAGACAAGCTCTAAACAGCTATGGGAATTGTTATAATGACATCAGTGTAGAAGGAGCTTATTGCTAGAGTTGAATAGTGGGCCTTGCTTCCTGGGCACTAACCTTTCTCCCTATTAATTCTTTGACATGGAAGGAATTAATAAGATTCCCACAGAATAGCTTCTTTATATGGCTTTAGGAACTTAATTAGAATAAAAGAAACAGTATTATCCCTAATGCTACTTTGTTGCTGTTGGCTTTACAATAGGACTTCTGCCTAAAATGTCCCTGTCTCCCAATTCACTTCCTGCTATAAACTTAGCAAAACAATAGACATTTCACAGAAGATATATAGTCCTGCATTTCAGCAGCTGAACATGTCAGGCAGAGCTCATTTATCTGGAGTAAAGGAAGGGCTTTACTCTGTCATTATAAACTAGTGCTGTTTCTGAAGTAGTTACTGTTTAGTTTACTTGGGTGGAAAAAACAGAAGGCAACTTACATTTTGTGCCTGCTCTGTAAAATAACTCAGTCATGCCTTCAGGACAGTGGGAACACTCTGTGCCAGCTGGTGCATAGGTATCAAAATATAACACTGGTGTCCATAGCTAGTTATGCTAACCTGTAGGGTTCCTTAACAAAAACAAACAAAAACTTTATTCCTGTATTCTCTGCAGAAAATAAATTAAATGTGTATAGCTGTGCAAAGCTGACTTTAGCCACAATTTTGTTAAAATTTCAATTATTAAGAGGAAATAGGAACATAAGTGAGTATCTTGGAAAAACTGATTGTTTTTACTGAATAGTAGGAAGTTGTTTGTGCTAGACTGTATTTTTTTTCCACTTATTTTAAGCTGCCATCAATGCTTAGGCAAACTTAAAGAAACTGTCCATGCTTGAAGCAGTCCACAGCCAGAACTTTCCCAATTGTTAAGATGACATAGGGATATCTTCACTATTGACAGAAGACTTTCTATGTCTTAATTATTCTCAAAGTTTGTACCTGTTAAACGCATATCATTCACATCTGACAATTATTGTGAAATAGAAAGGTTTGGACAGTATGAAACGCTAATTAAAAATATTAATGTGAAAAACAAGGAGATAATAAGGAATATTTAAGTCAAGAACATGTTTTATATATGCAAAGTTCTTTCCTAGTGAAAGTTGGGCAATGAAATAGTAAAATTGATTGATTTGCATGGAATTAAATTTAATATTCTGAAATTCTGTCATTGGTTGGCATATATAATCACTAATATAATCACTAATGGCATTACATTTGCAATCAAAATACGGTTCAGGATTTAAATTTAGATTTAAAATGTAAATTATTATATATAACACCTGGGGTTTCTTAGTTAGAGATAAACATTCTGAACAGAATGCTAAAATGTTATTGCGAGAGTCAAGAAACACCAATAAAATTTGCACTGAGTGAAGCCAAGAGACAAAATTTCTTTAGAGAGAAAGTGTTAGTGCTTAAAAGGACACATGGAATTTCTGAGGACAGCAAAAGACACAAGAAGCATATTTAAAAATAGATTGTGTTAAAAGTAAAAATAACCGTGGGATACTTATCTAAAATGAGAGAGGATTTTTTTTTTTTTCCCAGAAACTTCCTGTCCTGTTCCTAGCAGTCTAAATCAAATGCTTACCAGTGGGGCTGTATAGACGGTTAGCCTTTCTTCTAAGAAAAAAAATTGAGATAATCTTTCGCAGGATGTCACACTCTGAATACAACTCAAAATGTTCAGAGAACAACTGAATTTTACTATTTAGGGAAAAATATCAAAATACTAAAATCAAAATGACTAATGTGTTAAGGTTGAATTCACTATACATATAATTAGACCACTAATCTCTTTTAATTCACTACAAGAAAAACTTAATGTTTGAATATGCATAAAGATAATTTACATTTTATAAATTGAAAAAAATAATACTTTATTAACCACTGAGGTTTATTTCCCCAAGCAGTTTTTCAAGTGCATATATGTATGTATTCAGTGTATGTGGCCTCAAGTCTGTATATTTATACATACATTAAACTGTGTTACTGTATGTAGTGAAGTCAAATTACTGCCCCAGCATGTGTTTTAACCCCAATGCAGACTAATTCTGCTTTTGCGTATAGAGGTAATTCACAGGAAGATCAATAGCATTGATCCAAAAAGTAGACTCAGATGACTCTAATAGTGTTGCTTCCGAATTGTTTCAAATGGTACACTTGGAAAAGGGGCAAAAACTTTGCAATTAAAAATGTATTTTTAAAATTCAGGTAGCTGTTATTGTATTGTTGGCTTCCAAAGGTGTCTAAGCATTTTTCATCTAAATGTAACCAAAATAGACTACTCAGCAGCTTGAAAATACTGTTCCCTAAAGTGGTGCCTTGAGGAACCTCCAAATATTAAATTAAAATGTTCATATAAATTGTCTTTTGGTGAACTTTATTTTTTTTCAGATTAATAGCCCTGCCTTTACCTTTTGTCTTCACAATTATAATTTCATAGCATATATAAAGATGTTTCATAGCATTTATAAAGATGTTAATAGATGTATAAAGATGTTTAAGTGAAAAGTTGGAAAACACAATTGTTATTTCTCAAGTTGTGTTAAAACCTGAATCCGGTTGTTAGTATAAAAATGTTGTGTAAATTAAGTCATGTCTGATCACCCTTCATTCCCTTGGAAGGCAGAACCAGTTCAAGTTCCATATGAAGAGGACTCCCAAAACAACGCCACTGTTTTTGCACTGTGATACGAGGGCTAGATTTACTGTGCCTATCTGCGTGTTTATATGTTTGTTGTTTTTTTTTAAAGTAGGATAGTAAAATTATATATGTAAGTATCGTGAATATGTATATAGCTATAGTAATAAAATATATACAATGTATATATACACACAATAATATATAAAATAATAAATAATATATGTAGTGTATATATAAAATGTGTAACCAGTACAGAGGCCTAGCAAAGTCCATGCATGAGAATAGCTGATGTAAAGAATAAGGCACTCAGTAGTGCCTTTATTTGAAGAATAAGGCACCTCATTGTTAAAAGACTGTCTGATAGCTTTTGCAACCAGACCCGGGGCCTGAATATATACCTCTTGATCCATTTACAGTCATTGCCCCTGTACTGGCCTAATATAAGAATATGAGCCCTGGTTTTCACAGGCGGTAACATATACGTGATTGATACTGGTTTTGTACACGGTGAAGTGATTTTTGGGGCACAAGGCGTGGTATTCAATCAACTCTGTGTGGAATAGCTGGGGTTTTTTTGTGTCAGTCCACCACCGGCTGCAGGTTGAACTTCTGTCCTCTGCTGAAATGGAATTCCCTTTCATCACAATACGAACTTAGTTCTATGATTTGCACTGAATTCCTGTCTGTTTCTTCAATCTTTGAACAAGTTTGAGCATTATTTGACCATACAAAGAGATGAATGACTGTTTTGATGTTGAGGTTGAAGAAAGTCTGAGTGTTCTGGCAGGGAGGATTTCCAGCTTTGACAATGCTCTAGGCAAAAACGGAAGCTTCATTCGTGTCCATACAGAAAGAGCTGTATTTATGATTATATATATCACTTGTAATCTCCTGTAAAGAGAGGTGGTTTATGCAAAGCTTGATCTCATATTTAATGAGACAGACTGTGCGGAAAACTAAAGTGCATCTGTGGTCAGAAGTGAGAGAAGAAACAATAAACTTCAAGATTCCTCCTCTCAGATGTGAACTTTTAACTTTCAACTCAGGAGAGAAAAGAAAAGATTAGGGAAGGGAGAAATCATGTTAAATCTTAGAAGGCTTACCAACCTGACCAAATTTTGCAGTAATGTTAATTGCAATTAATTCAAATCAATTTTTTAAGGACATTTCTTCAGAAGGTTAAATTTACCCCAGTGCTATGGTCTTACAGTCCTACTGAGCTAATCTAAATTCCCAGTGAACTTAAAACTCCTTAAGTTAATGAGTCACGCACTTAGTGAAAGAGTACAGGAAGACTTGGCGTCTGTGCTGATTATATGCAGACTTGCATAAGAAACATGGCCAAGAGGAAAGTACTCTTAGGACTGTTTTGCAGCCCTACCCAATGATCCGCAGCTCTCGCTGTCCTCAAACCAGGCTGTCCTCTGGGACAACGCTGGCGGCAGATCAGTGATGAGGAGGGCAGATGGGAGGGAAATGCTGAAACTAGTGGAGGAGAAGGCACGGGCTGAAGGGACGAAATAAGGTTACTGTGATGGCTGCTGCTTGGAACTTGAAATAATCCACTGTGTAAAGCAAATAAGTCTAGAAGATAGGCAAGGGCTGGAATAACAGTTCTGCCTGTGATACTATTCAAGTACCGCGCACCTCCGCGCACAGAGGTTTCACCGAATCAGCAATGTTACTTTAAAGGTGGCTCTGTCCTTGAGCCACCTCCGTCTCAAAGGCAGCTCGCAGCCCGCGAAGTCCTGCGCTGTTTCCCCGAGCGAGACGCGGCTTCAGCTGACGGAGAGGAGCCAGAGGAGCAGCGCAGTAAATGCAGCACCGTCATTGCCGCATTGTGGTGTTAGAGGGCACTGCGTTACACGGCGGGGCGACCGCGGGATCCGGAGGGAAATTAAAGCCTTCGCCACTTTCGGGCGTTAAAAAGTCCCCGTCGCTTTTCGGGATCTATCGGCTCGGTCGAATTCCGCTTCGGGGGAACCAAATCTTCTGCTCGTTCGCCGTCCCCCGCCGTGGAAACGGGACACAGACGCGATGTTTTGTTGTGGTTTTTTTTTTTTTTTTTTCACGTCGCGCCCTGCCACGTTCCGCAGCGTTACCGTCAGCGGTTTCCGACCGCGTATATGCGCCTACCTATCCGTACACAGCCGCTGCCCTCTCGGCGAGCCGGTCGGGGCAGGCCGCCTGCCCGGCAGGCACCACCGGGCGCAGATGCCTACCCCGCCGCGCCGCAGAGCCCCTTCATAAGGAGTCCCTTCATGAGCAGTCCCCTCATGAGCTGCCCTCACCCCCCAAACCGGGGACTAACGGCCTCCGACAGCCGTTGGGGACCTCGCGCCGCGGGCGGGTGGGCAGGCGGGCGCACACGCACCCGCCAACTACCTTTGCCCCCCACCGCCCCCTTCCAGCCCTCGACTAGGAAGCGGCGTTAATTGGCAGTGGCGGAAAGCCAATGGGCAGCGGAGGGGCGGGAGCTTGCTCTCCGCTCTTGCCCAATCGGAAGGCCGCTGGGCGTCCGCCAATCGGAGGGGCGGGGGAGGCGGGCGTCCGCCCGCTCCCCCCGCCCCTCCGATTGGCGGACGCAGGCGGGCGCGGGGGGCGGCAGTCGGTGCGGTGGCGCGGCGGGGAGAGGAGCGGGGCGCTGGGGTTTCTCTCGCCTTCCTCCGCGCTCTCTCGCCGTTTCTGTCAGCCTCCTTCCTCCTTCGCCGCCGGCAGGCGCAGGAGACGGCCAGTTCCTGGCACTTCAGGTGAGGGCGGCGCCTTCGTCTTGGGCCCCAGCCTCAGGGAGAGGCTTGAGGCGAAGGCCGGAGTTTAGACCCCTATCGGAGCCTTTTTTTGAAAGGGGAGGGGGGAGGCGCGGAATGACCGGCGGCGGCGTCCCGCCGGNGCGGCGGTGTAGGGGCTTCTTCTCCGGCGGGCGCGGGGAAGGTGAAGCTCTCCTTGCACGGCGCCTGGCGGGGAAGGGCAGGGCTGGGGCTTGCGAGGGATGACGACACTGGCTGTGGGGAGGCTCGGTTCCTGTAGGAGGGAAGAGCTCCCTGCTCGGGGAAGTTTAGTGACCCACTCGGTGGTGGTGACGGCTTTGGGTTTGGGAGGGGAGGAGAGGGGAGGGAAAGAGGGCGAGGAGGAAGACCTAAAATTGAGCCGTTGGGTTTTGCCTGCCGGCTTTGAAATCCCGGCGTCCTGGGTAATGGCAGGTAATGATGCTGACCTGGGGGAAGGAGGTGTTTCTACGGGGGAGAGTAAGGTTTTAAACGGCTCACAGCCTCCTGAGTACTGGTAATGACACAGCTAAGTCAGACTTCTTGGTCTTGCCATTGCCGCCTTCTCTCTTGACTTTTCCCATTTTTGGCTTGTGGAAAGAACCTCCTCATCTCCCAGAGTGAAACGTCTGTGTGAGAGACAGAGGTCTCTTTATGTGCATGGAGGCTACCTGGTTAGAGAAAGACTGGGTATCTACAGTGTCTGCCTGGCTTGCTGTATCCATCTTTGCCAGCTGCTTGGCTGTCTCTGGTTGGAGTGACTCAGAAGCTGATAGACTGGGTCTTCTGAGCCTTCATCCTTTTGCCCTAGCAGTAAAGCAAGCCAGAAAGGTGCGAGTGACATATGCTGTCCCTTGTAAACTGAACACTTGAAAACTAGGTGTAATTTGTAGTTTTAAATGTACAGTTTTCTTGCTAGCCATTCCTGATTAAAACCGTAGATCAGTTAGGGTAATTTAAAACAAGTACACCACTGCTCACATTTCCTGTACCGATTTCAGTAAGTTTGATCATTTGTATGTAAGTCAGACTGGGGTAAAAAATGAGCCTTCGGATGTGCTAGACACTTTTGGTTTCTTCTGTTGCACTCCACAACTTCGTAACAGACTGCTTGAAAGGCTGCTATAAGACCGTTTTCTCTTGTTACAGGGGTATTTTTTGCCTTCTGTTAATTTGGATTTAATTCCAGAGTTTGTTCAGGCCTTCGCTAAAGACGGAACCTTTCCAGTACTTTGAAAAGGCAAAAACATTAACAGTGCATTATTGTAATAGTCATAGTGAAGACTGCATTATGTAAGCAACTGAGTTTTCATTCTGGTTTTAGTGCAACAAAAAGATCATTCTCGTATGTCTGTGATGAGACTAATATAAAAACATTGCTTCATTGCTTTCTTGGCGTCGGGGGGAAGGCTTGTATTTCTGCTTAAAGGTGAGAGGTAACTAAAACAGTTTGCCAACTGTATTTCAGATGGGCAAAACTTCTTAATTGTCTTCTTAACTATTAAGGTTATTAGCACCAAGGGCTAATGTGCTTGCTCTTTCATACCTGTACCTGCTTGAAATTACATTTTGTCAAACTTGCAATTTGTCTTCAAAGATAGTAGAGTTATATTCTGCCAATTATGACTGAATTGGCTTAAACAGTAGCATGTATTAGCGCATGGAGCATGTCTAATTAGCACAATGCATCATCATTTTAGAGATCTCTGATCATACTATACCACAGCTTAGGTATGGTAAGCAGGGGAGGAGTGCAGGTGCTACCCTGTCCTCTGTAGTGTTAACCTTGGGATTGCTGTTTTGTGTTCAAGTGCTCCAAACTCCCCTCTGTGCATAGTTTACAGTTCTTGAGTCAGTTTCTTCGGCTCAGGGTCTGTGTTGTGCAGTGCCATACTAGAATAAACATTAAAAACTGCCCTGGGGGATTAAACTGCATACCACACATCAAGCAACAGTATCAGTGTTAAAGGAAGATACATAGCACAATTGTAGTTAGCGATGAAATAGTTTACTAATGTTTGATAGGCAACACTGTGTTGGAATTTTTTTTTTACTGAATGTTTTTTCTCTTGTTTTGAAGAGGGTGTGCTGCAAGCAGATGCAGGAGTTAATATCGAGCTGACAAATTATATGGCATTTATGGTTGCTGGACTTGATGTTAGCTGTATGCGTCTTCGTGGATAGTCTGTTATCTGTATGTGTCTTCATGGATGGTCTTAAGTGTTTAACTCTTTTTTTTTAAACTGTCATAGGTTCACATTCATAGGTTCAACAAAACCTTCATTTTACTTTGTAGTGTATGTTTAATTTATTTTTCTAGTTTTTTGTTCCTTTAGTGTTTGAAATACCATTATAGTAACATGGATTTCTGACTGTGTAGTGATATTCTGGGCAACGTTTTGATCTATGACTGTAAATAATACTTTCAGAAAATACCTAGATGATACATTTTTCTAATGTGTAGATGTCTGCTTTCTTTTTTTGTATTGGGGCACTTGAATGTTGGTCTGAAAATCAGTATTGCGAACCCGTTATTTTTACCAGGTGACATGTTTGGATGATTCATTGTTAGGCACGAGAAGTTTTGTTCTCATGGTCTGTTTATACAATATATGGGTACCTTTTCCTTCTCTAGAGCTGAGCGAGCTACTCATTTAAAGATGTCCTTATGTCAATTCTGTGCTTTCCTGGCCGTGTTAAAATGACCCTAAAGGTTACCATGACTTGAATTGGTATTCTGTAAATGCAGGACAAAGGACTTCTGTGCCTGTCACAGGAATGGCAAAGGATAAAATGTGTAGTGGTGCTGCTAGTCAAGAATTGCACGTGCTTGTATGAATCTGTGGAAGTAATACAAACTAGCCAAAAGGCAGCTTTCTGCTTCTGAGACGGTGCTCTCAATGAGGGAGTAGCAGGTCCTGGAAAAAGTTGCATCCTCTTGTACAATCAGCCAGGAGAATGGTAGATGCAAATTGAAGGGTTTTTTAATGGATTTGTTTAAACATGCACATAAACTAATACATTGGAGTAGCGTTTTGTTGGTTCTTGTGATCTCTGCTTTTTAAAAGAAATTCTAAGATTTAATGACTTATTCCTTGCCTGAGACCTGGAATGAAGTCTCTAATGCTTGAACTGAAGACTAATCTGTGAGATGAACAACTTTTTTTTGTAACATAGGATTTAATTCAAATTCTGTCTTAATCCCTAAAGCTTCAAGAAGTGGCATTGTTCCTTTCAACTAAACCTTTTTGACTTGACTTAATGTAACGATGAATTGTTCTCGGGGCATGAAAAGGAAGAAAGCAGGAAATAACAGTGATGTAACTGTACTGAGATAAACTGAGCTAAGTATTCTGAGTCTGTGGTTGAATAGAATGGTGTACTTATTACGAATGTTACCTGGCTAGTTGGCTCACTGGGGTTGGAAAGAATAACCTGAAGTCGATAGCAAAAAGGCTGTTGTATCCTGGGGTTGGTTCCCAATCGACAGTCAGTCAAATTTGTCAAGAGACTTGAATATCATTCCTTTATGTGCTGTCCTGCAAGGTACCTTGCTTGGGGCAAGGGAACAGTCAAAATTTCTCTAATCGTGTTGGTCTAGAATCTGCTTTGATGTGTGCTCCTTGGAGTGTGAGTGATTCTGCTTGAGCCACTGTGAATCGGTGTGCCTTGGTAGAGCCCTGTGAATCTTGGTGGACAGGATGTGTCAATATTTGAGAAGGTACCTAGCCCTAACTAGTAAATAAGGATAGAGCTAGCATGGATATTGTAACGCTGCACAGTAATGAGCTCTGAAGCAAAAAGAAAATGTCTCTAAGGCTTTAAGTGATGTGGTTTGGTTCAATTTTCTAGAATATGCAAATATTTAAAAACTGTTCTGGTTTACACAACATGTTGTAAATATTTTGATAGTGTTGGAAACCTGTATCTCTCGGTGTTTGGGTTTGGGCCAATGCATGTTATTAACCCTTTTTGCTTGTGTAGGACTCTGCTTAAAGAATTAATTCCAAGGCATCTACAGACCAAAAATTTTAAAACAAACTTCTTTGCCTCTTATTATACACTCTAGACCAGACTACAAAATAACAACAAAAATGGTAAGGATAAGAACAGTCTGTCAAACCATATTATTAAATATTTGTTTCAATCAGTTTTACTGAAAAAGGCTGGGTTTTATGTAATCTTCTGACATAAACTTATAGACGCAACATAGTAGATGCACTGAGAATGGGTGCCATGCAGGTTTTAAGTGACACTGTGAGCTCGGAGGAGTTCACAAGTATGCATTTTAAGTATCTTCTCATGCCTGTTGTGATTTATGTATCAGAGTTGTGATGTACTTGCAAACTCTTAGCTTTTGATTATAAAATAGTGTAGGGTTGTTTACTAATATTAAAACTGGATGACTGTGGTGTTCCTGTAATCTTCATTGTGAAGTCTTTTTTGCAAAGTGTGATATTCTCTCTGTTTTGTTGTTGTTATTATTGTGTCTTTGTATGTGAGTAGCACAAATAAGACTCAAATCTGATTTTTATGTACGATAAGTTAATCTCCCCCACATATCAGGCTGATGCATTGCCAGCTGGTGACTGTAACAATAAAAGGTGTGTATTGACTGAGCTCTGAAAGGATTAGCAGAATTCTCATGCCTGCATCTTAAACTTCACTTTCTAAGCATAGCCAAGGGTTCTGGGTTCCAAAACCAACTTGCACATAACTTCTTACTTAGCATTGTAATGGTAGGTGAATATTGAAATAAGAATTTTATTTGTTCACAATAGCAGATACACAGCCATACTTCACTGTTCTTTTAAGCTTATGTGGTGGTTGTGTTGTTGGTTTTTTTTTTTATTTCTGACTTAATAGGTTAAATAAAGGGTGCAGAGTGAACACGTTTAATGTGTCCTTCTTAAAAGGGGTAATGTGAAGTACAGATTTCAATAAATGACCTGCCATGAGTCATAGGACAAATGGGACATCTTTTTAGTTTGACGTATGCCTCTGTTCCTCTCCCTTAATAGAGGCTTTCTTGGCAAATTGACAGATACCTGGATCACTGCTGAGTGGAACAATGCTGCTTTCTTGTCAGGAGAAATGATAAATCTATAACAAACAGGTCTAGGTATGTTAAAGCAACTTTTTGTATTTAATGGAACCACATGTATGCAACACCAATTTGTAGGCATGCTTACTTCCACAGTCCTTGAATAACATTTTTTAAAGCATTTTTTTCCAAAGTCTTTAGGTTCTCTCTGTCCCTTAGTAATTACAGATAAAAGCTTCAAAACTTTTTTTTTGTTTTGTCATTTACCTGAAATAATCTAACCAATCTAAGTAATCTCATATCTGGTCAACATACAGTGATTCTTAATTTGCAGGAGCCATTGAACAGCTTGGTTAAGCTCTAGGGTGAACTTAACTGAAGGGAATTATTCCCAAGTTCTTGCTGGCTTAAGGTGGTGGTTCCATTCGAAAATATGAGCACTCTGTTTTATGTGTAAGAACTGAAACTGGATAATCATTTCCTTTAAACATCTTTTCTTTAATCTTTGTGTGTTAGGAGAGAACTTCATATAAAGAATGCTGTCAGTCTTTTGTCATTCAAATACAGTGAGAAATATAGTGAGTAGTTAGCTGTTCCTCTCTTGGGCAATTAAATTTCTTAGAAACTCTCATGCCCACAGCTGGGAGTATTGCCATCTCATTGGTTATTTGTATTGGTCCACTATTATGGTCAGCCACTAGTGTTTCCATTTGTTTACACCAAGATGAGTATACTCAACTGTTCTTCTGCTTTCTACTAGCAGATACTTTGGCCCAGGGAACTTTTAGGGCTGTGAGTCATTCTTGCTTTGAGTTGAGGTGTTTGTCTTTTTTGAAAGCTGGTTCAATTGAAAGTAGGAACAACCAGCACATATGGATAAAGGATGATCAACCCAGTAACCTGTGATTCTTAGTGCCATTTCCCAAAGCAAACTTTCATGCTGTCTTAAGTAAACAGAATCATAAATGGAAAGGTAAGTGAAAAAAGTTGTATACAGTTGATGATCTGTGGTGGGTTGACCTTGACTGGATGCCAGGTGCCCACCAAGCCACTCTATCACTTCCCCCTCCTCAACTGGATAGGGGAGAGAAAATACAACAAAAGGCTCGTGGGTCGAGATAAGGATGGAGATTGACAATTACCATCATGAGTAAAACAGACTTGACTCAGGGAAATTAATTTAATTTATTACCAATCAAATCAGAGTAGGGTAATGAGAAGTAAAACCAAATCTTAAAACACCACCCCCATCCCCCCACCCCCCTTCTTCCTGGGCTTGTCTTCACTCCCAATTTTCTCTGTCTCCCTGCCCTGAGTGGCACAGGAGGATGGGGAATGGGGGTTGTGGTCAGTTCATCACATGCTGTCTCTGCCGCTCTTTCCTCCTCACATTCTTCCTCTGCTTCAGCATGGTGTCTCTCCCACAGGAGACAGTCCTCCATGAATTTTTCCAATGTAAGTCCTTCCCACAGTTCTTCATGAATTGCTCCAGTGTGGGTTTTCCACAGGATCACAGCCTCCTTCCTGCTACTCTGGCGTGGGGCCCTTCATGGACTGCAGGTGGATATTTGCTCCACCGTTAACCTCCACGGGCTGCAGGGGGACAGCCTGCCTCACCATGGTGTTCACCATGGGCTGCAGGGGAATCTCTGCTCCAGTGCCTGGAGCACCTCCTCCCCCTTCTTCCTCACTGACCTTGGTGCCTGCAGAGTTGTTCCCCTCACATATTCTCACTCCTCTCTTCTGGCTGCTGCCATACAGTTGTTCACCCCCCCACCCCCCCTTCTTAACTATGTTATCACAGAGGTGCTACCACCATCGCTGATACGCTCAGCCTTGGCCAGCCGCAAGTCTGTCGTGGAGCCAGCTGGCATTGGCTCTATCGGCCATGGGGGAAACTTCTAGCAGCTTCTCACAGAAGCCACCCCTGTAGCCCCCCGGCTACCAAAACCTTGCCACACAAACCCAATACATGGCCTAACAATGAAATTGGAAGTTGTATTATACCAGAAGTTCTCCCTTTTGGTTTAATACATGCAATGATTTGATGCAGATTTTTTTTTGAGATGTTTTAATGAGGTGTGCCCCACTCATGTTGCCTGCAGAATAGGTAAACTTATTTGCAAATTTAGAATTAACTTCCTGTTCTTTTTCTTCCTTACCTTCTTTTCTTGCAATTTTGGATATACACTCAGGAGCATGTTTTGGAGATGGCTTTAAGGAATAGGAACTTTTTAATCTGTGAATCATACATTGATGTTCTATAGGCATCTAAAGAGATGATCTTTCATATGAACGTATTTTAATTGCTGCTACTCTTTAAATGTTGAAGTAGTTTGATTATCCAGTTGCTAATACTACACAGTACAAATGCAAAAGAATGTTTAATAGATTTTAATCTAGGAAGGAACCATTTGTAATCATCTGGCCTTGTCTGAAAAGACAAGCCATAGGACTTCTGCAAATGAATCGCTGTTGGAATTTGATTTAGCCACAAAGAAAACTTCCCATTTAGAAAGAATTGATGTAGAGTCCACCACAACCCTGTTAGTTGCCCAGCTGGCTAATTAGTCCCCGCTGTCTGAAACACGGTACTCTCCCTGATACATAGTCAGATAATATATCCTTCTAGCTGCCTATCTCACAGCACTTTATGTCCTACAATTCATTGACCATGTTCAACTAAGTATTCCTCTCCATTTCAGAATTTTTCAAACTTGATGCTTAAAATATTAGGTAATCTTTATGAGATAGGAAAATTAAACTTTGTCCTGGTACAGCCCAATGTGAATTCCAAATTAGTGTCTTTAGCTTGTGCTTATTTTCTCAAACAATCCAAATAAGTTTATCAGCACTGTCTTATTTACTATTTCCTTAGGTTTTTTCTTAAATTGGCTGTGCAGTAGATCAGTCATGACTCCTGATCTCTTTTTAGGTCACCAATAATAATGGTAAATAGCTTAGCAGTAGCTTGGTGGACACATCCTGCTCCATAGTATTTCTTGAGTTTGTATTTTGAGACCTTAAAATAAATTTAATATCAGACTGAGCTTGTATCATTCTGTACCTTAACCAGAATACCTTGCGATAGCAAGTTGAATGCTGTGTTGAAACTTATGTCCTCAGCATAGTCATTATCACTCAGGATGGTGATCTCCTAAAAAGAAGATGCTGTTAAGAAGTTGGTTGTATTGATTTTTATTTTTACCTATGTAATAATAATCAACTTGTTATGCCGAAGTGTAATCTTATTTGTTCCATTTTGATTGACTTGTCATTAGTAAACTGGCTATGCCCCTCTTAAAATCCTTATGTGACATTAGTTTTTCTCTAGTCTTTTTCTCCAGTCTTCTGGAAATTCCCCATTATTCGGAACTTCTTAAAAGTTCATGACTTAAAGCCTCCCAAGTGATATTTTAAAATTCTTCAACAGAAGCTGATTTGGATATGCTTGTTTGGACTCCTCAGCCCTTTTGATTTCTAATTTGAGGGCTAATAATAGTGTGACTCAGATACGATTATTTGTCAGCATTCATAGATCTTCTGCCTCTGTTACTACATTAAAACATTGATACCTTATGAATGATAGCATTGTTGTTAAAGTTGTTATAATAAGGACAATAAAGGAACTTCAAATATATTTGAGGTCTAACACTACAACTATTTCTGTGTTCTTTCTGCTGTCTTTCATTATTGGTAGCTTTTGTTACATTTGTTATCATGAACTTCCCCTCTTTTCCACTTCACCTATAGCTATTTCTGTAGCTACTTTGTTTTCTTCTAATGTGGCTTTGAGGACAGCTATTAAAATACCTTGTGTGATTCCCTGTGATTCTTGCATGACAAAGTAATATTATTTTATCAGATTGCCAAATCTGAGTCTTCTCAGTTGAAGCTGGAAATACCCTGAGTCAACTCAGGACTGCTATGCAGGTAGTCGCTTCTTTTAGTTCTGTCATCCATTCTCTTTTGAGGTACAGTGTACATGGAGTTCCTTCATACTGGATGCAACATGCTCTTTGAATTAGGACGTTGTCACCTATAATGTGTGTTAAATTCCATGTCAATTTTAGAACTGGGAAAGTGAAACATGGAACAGATGTCAGTGGAACCAAAGGGCCCGACAGTAATGCACCGTTCTTCACACAGCAGCTCACTGCAGGAGGAGCTGGCTGCGCTGTGTGGTTTGGTGTGCTTTAGTGGCCTTGGGTAGACACTAGCTCATGTAGTGCATGAGCTATTGGAAGACATTGCAGAGGGTCTGTGGAGTGTTAATGTTCTTTAAAGTTGTTAATAATTCAAATGAGTAATGAATATTATTGCAGAAGCGTCACCACTCGTTTCTTGACCACGTAATCCTCTCTACCTACATTGTAACCTCTTTCAACATTTTAAGT